>JADRCD010173387.1:0-20802 GCA_019843815.1 Montemys delectorum | reverse complement strand
TTTATTTATTTATTTATTTATTTATTTTTACTTTTCTAGCTTTTTAAAAATTATCTTTTTTACTTATTCACTTTACATCCTGCTCATTGTCCACCCTCCAAGTCACCCCCTCCCACAATCCTTCCCCTATGCCCTTTCCTTTCTCCTCTGAGCAGGTAGGGCCCCGTGGGTATTCCCCCACCCTGGCATTTCAAGTCTCTGCTGACTTTGATTCTGCTGCCTTATTCTTATACAGCCAAGGAGCTGTAATTTCAAACTGTTGGTATTGAACCCAAATACCAGAAAAGGAAAGAACATTATCCTCTATAGGAACTTCCAGAAGGAACACAACCCTGCAAGTATCTTAGTTTTTGCACAGTAAAATTTACTTCATACTTCTGATTTCCAGCATTGGTGTGTTTCTATTGTTTAAGCCAATGGTTGTAGACTTAAAACAGCAATGGGAAATGGGTATGCTAGGGCCCAAGCCACTTCCCTGAAAGTATAGGCACAATTTCAGTTACCCCAGAACTGGGTCTCATATAGTCCATTCCAATGCTAAACTACACTTACAGGATCCCTATCTGGTACTTCCTAAACCATCAGCCTCCTCTGAATCTCTAGGATTCATTCTCCCAGACAAACAGTCTGACATTTACCAAAGCACCTTTTCCAAAGTGCTACCTTTTTGCTACTGTCTTAGTCAGAGTTTCTATTACTGCACAAACATCATGACCCAGAAGCAAGTTGGGAAGGAAATAATTTATTCAGCTTACACTTCCACATTGCTGTTCATTATCAAAGGTAGTCAGGACTGGAACTCAAGCAGGTCAGGAAGCAGGAGCTGATGCAGAGGCCATAGAGGGATGTTTACTTATTGGTTTACGTCTCCTTCCTTGCTCAGCTTGCCTTCTTATAGAACTCAGGACTATCAGCCCAGAGATGGCACCACTCACAATGGGCCCTCCCACTCTTGATCACTAATTGAGAAAATAACTTACAGCTGGATCTCATGGAGGCATTTCCTCAAGGGAGGCTCCTTTTTCTGTGATAACTTGTGTCAAGTTGACACACAAAATCATCCAGTACAGCCACTTACTGCAAGTTCTCATTGTCCCAATTTTAGAAGAAGGTAAATGAGCTCCAGAGGTGTAGCAGGCCATGTCCCACAGGCATACACATGCTCCTGTTAGAATCTAGTCAGTCCTGCCTTACTTAGGGTTTCCATTGTTGTGAAGAGACATAATGACCAAGACAATGTTTATAAAGGAGAACATTTAATTGGTGCTAGGTTATATGTTCAGAAGTTTGGTCCATTATTATCTTTGTGGGAAGTATGGAAGTATCCAGGCAGAGAATGTGCTGGAGGAGCTAAGAGTTTTACATTTTGATCCAAAGGCAGCCAGAAGACTAACTCTTCAACAGTGGGTGGATGTTAAGCATAGGTAGAGACCACCAAAGCCCATGCCCTTAGTGACATACCTCCTCCAACAAGGCCATACCTTCTAACAGTGCCACTCCCTATGGGCCAAGCATATTCAAACTACCACACATCCTCTCCAGTGCTCCATGGCAAGTCCAGGGCACTCTACCCACACAGGTATCAGCTTTCACTTCTGCTTTGATTCTTAGTTCTTAGGTCCATTTACTGCCCTTAAACTGTGCAACAAGAATATGGAATCAGTGCTGGCTGTAGCTCAATGGTCCCCACATCTCTATGGCTTCTAGATGTCTACTATACACTGGTGAAAGGAGAGAGGGGTTAAAATCTCAGGGAGGGTGAATTAAAGAAAGATAAGGTGGAGAGACACAAAAAGGAGTGAGGAAGGAAAGGAAGGTGGGGGAGAAGGTACTAAAATGAGAGCCTTGAGTCAAAAAAAAAAAAAAAAGGTAAGACACTCTTCTTGTGTGCTTTCTGTTGGTGTGATGAAACACTGGCCAAAATCAACTTGTGAAAAAGCAAAGGGTGTGTTTTCACTCACTGCTTATACTCTATCAACAAGGAAAGCGAGGGTATTAGCTAAGGAAGGAACCTAGAGGCGAGTTTTCTCATGTAGTCCAGGCTCTCATGCCCATTGATGACTTTACTCATAGTGTTCTTGGCCTTTCCACCTCAATCAATCAAGAAAATGCCCCAAAGACATACTCATAGGACAGTCTAATGGGTGCAACTCAACTGAGGTTCCCTCTTGGAACGTTTATCAAGTTAATCATCAACTTACCCATTATGGAGGTTTTACATTCTTGTCTATGATGGTGTTTCTCTGATCTAGTGCATCCTCTTCCTACTTAGCAGCCCCCATGCTCTACAATCTACATAGCTAGTGATATTTTTCTATTTGTATCCATGACATACACTTCTAGACAGTGGATACAAACAGAAATGGCAGAGACCTCCTTAGCTCATTCTTCCTCATTGTTTCTCTGCTAAACCAAGATGCCTCTGCAGGCTTGTAGGAGAGAGGTAGAAGGGGCCTTGGTTCCTAGCAGAGTTCATGGTAGAGGGGCCATGACCAAACCTGTGACAAAAAAATATTTCAATATAATAATCCCCCAAATTGAAAGGGTTTCATGAACCTTAATTAGCAACACTGGGAATTTTTCTGGCCCATTATGATTCTCAATTTCTGTTTTAGTTAAATATAGGTATCATGTAATATATACAATGCTATGTCACTAAAATCCTGCTGGTTTTTGACTCATTTCAGAAGTTAGTTAGGGTCTTAGGTAATTTTTTTAAAGGAGAGGAGATATAGAAATAGTTCATTTTATAAGTACTTGCTGTATACATAAGAACCTGCGCTCAGTCCCACAGGACTCACTTTAAAAGTCAGGTGATACTCACTTGCAGTCTTAGGGCTGAGACAGGCAGATTGACCCAGCCTAACCTAGAAAGTGAACCCAAGGCCATTGAGAGATCTATCTCAAAAAACAAGCTGAGGAGCTACATCCAAGGTGAGCCTCTGGTGTCTACACACAAATATAGGTACACATGAACTCATACATAAACATGCAACCACATGAACACACACACACACATACACACACACACACACACACACACACACACACATACACACACAGATACACAAAAACATTCATCTACCATGGGGCTCTAAGTATTATGTGTGCTACTCTCTACACAGATTTCCGTCTATGATGCAGAGCCATCTGTAACCTGCTCATTCCTGAAACTGGGTTTCAACTGGCTAGGCTCGAGAACATTCAGGTCCCATAACATAATACTAGTCAATAATTGGCTGAGTTTAATTCATTTCCTCTTGCCAAGTGGATCCTAATTCAAACACCCTTTCTGGTATTTTTTCTCTATCCCCTGGCTTTTTGCCAGCTGCACACCCACAGAATGATGTGTCTCTAGTCTCCAGCCCCCAGCTAGCTCTCTGAGGGGAGCATGTTGATTTCCTCTACAGGGAAGTTGGGGCTTAACTAGATAAAACATCTCTGTGAAATGATTGAGTTTCCATGATGTTGGCTGTGGGAGAGGAGGTCCCCAGGAAGATGGAAGTACATGGTGGACTCCCTTTGATTGATGCGGTGATTGATTTTCCTGCTGCTTTTCTGCTTGCTCCCTTTTGTTTGTTCTCAACAGGAGCCAGGGTGAAGAACCTGCTAAAAGACAGATTGCCTATCCTTGTGCTCAGGCAATTGCAAAAAATTTTTCTTTGACTTCCAGTAAAAGCTAAAGTTCTTACATTTTCTGGTTGGAGCGTCTTTCTCCTATCATATTGTCCTTTTTGTTTCAGGCAGGCACACCTCATAGGTATGGCTAATCTGACTCTTTCCTGCCTCAGGGCTTTTTCACTTGTTAATTCTACTAGAATTCCTCAAATATCTTTATCCTTTTATACTTCCTTAGACTTTGCAGCAAGAATCACCCCTAAAATTCTCACTTATAATTGCAACTCTCCCCCATCAATGACCACTTATCTTCCTTTTGTTTTTACCTATGTAAGATCTGAGTAGACAGGCACATCTCAGAAAAACACCAGGAGACCAGGAATTTCCTTAATAAGATAAGCTCAGGGACTTTAGGAAGGTAGCAGAACTCTCCAGAAGGGAATGGCTAATTAACATTCCTCAGATCACAGGGTGAGAACCAACCTGTGGGTGGGGACACATTCCAAAGGGTGGACCTTTGGACCTTTGCCCACCTTCAGACAAGGGAAGTCCTTTCCACCTCATTCCCCAAAGACCAATCAGTTTAAAAAGTCACACTGTTCTACCAATCACATTGTGTCTAATGGCTGCTGCCGTGAAAATTGTATAAAAGCTCACTGAACAAGCTGTGCGGGGTCGCCTCCTTTCCTTAGGGTCTGGGACAGCCCCAATGCACTGGAATAAAAGTCCTCATGCTCTTTGCATCAATCAGGCTCCATGTGATTCACTCAAGGAGTCTCCGGTAAACTAAGGCTTGACAAGGTCTTAAACCTGTATCCCTGGCACTTTATCATAGACTAGAAGAATAGAACTAATTCGAGCAGCTTATTTTCATGCCTGCTCAGCCACTCCTGAACTATGTGCTCATAACTATATTCTGTTGATCTTTGCTGTCTTATCGTCAGATTGATTTTCAGATAGTATGCAAAAGAAGGCTTTTAATTGACTTAACAATGTACTTGGTCCTTGTAGTTATTAAATGATATTATAAACTCCTGATATTAAACATAATCATATTTTGTACCCTAGCCTTACTCAAAACCTAAAGATTTAGGAGTATCATTGAACAAGAGTCCTGAGGGTCTTAGTCCATTAAGGTGCTATAATAAAAACATGATGGTGCTTAAACCATGTTTATATCTCACAATTGCACAGAACTAGCAGATTTGGTGTTCGATAAGAGATTGAAAGGTTATTTTCTGATTCACAGGCACGGTCCTGCCAATGTGTCTTCACAGAGTAGAAAAGACAAGCAAGCTCTCTAGGACTAATTTTACAAAGGCACTAATCCTATTTATTTGGCCTCTACCTCATAACCTAATTTCCTCCTAAAAGCCACTCCTTCCACTATACCACATTAGGGCTTCAGGATGTCAATGTATAAGTGGATGGTACAAACAGTTAATTCATAAGACCAGATGACTACTTCACCCACTCAAATTTCAAAACCGTTCTTTTAGAGTCAATGTGATGGACAATCAATCAAACAAACCCCACCAGAACAGGATTTTGGAAACCCAGATCTTATGATGAGTTCTTCCTTTTATTTTGTGTAACCATTCCTGGGAAGATGTAAACAAATACAAAACACTATGTTCTTTAAATTGTGCTTTTCAGGCCAGAGAGGGAATCAACCACAGATCCAAATACCAATATTGTCAAAGTCTAACTTGGTGAGTTTATTGGGATTACTTAAAAGAGTATAAATAAGGGATTATTTACAGTAGCATGGATGACTCAAAGACAACTGCATCACAAAGCCTCCTCCACCCTGATACCTCACCTCTCCTCCCCAGCCCCACCCCCTGCAGTGTGGGTTAGACCTCATAAAAGCTGGAACCCTGGAGCTTTCTGCCAGACTTCCAGGCAGCTCAGCAGGTCAAACAGTCTTCTCTCCTTAATAGTCCTCACTGCTTTTATTATCTTGGGGAGAGAAAGACATTGTGCATTTGATAAGATTTAGAAATTTTCTGAAACAGGTGAGTTGTTTACTTCCTAAGGCTTTTAGAAGAGTTTCCTCCCATGCAAGAATGCTTCAACATTTCTGAATAGTCGTATTTTTAAATTTTCTTCCTTCTTACAAAACAGAAAATGAGAAGGGTTGTGAACTAGCATCTGCTCCCACGTTTTGTCCGTATCCATATGCAAGCATGTGCCTGGGACAGTCTCATCATCGACAGGCATATGCCTCAGAAGCCTGCAGGAGGGGACCGTTTCATTCATTCACAGATAAATCTTTGCTGAACCTCTTGTGTGACAGGCACTGCGCAGTGATCTGGAGTGTTCATCTGTGGCTGCACTAGCTCTGCATTAATGTTCAGTGTTTCTGAACAAATGATTTATTCCCAAGGTTCTTTTAGAGACTAACTAATGCATCAAATGTGCACAGGAAGGTGATTTGAAATTATTATTACGATTACCACTTTTGAGATTCCTCTTTACTTCTGAATCTGTGCAGTGAGTCACTTATCACTTGAAGAGTTAGCCTGGATGGGCCACATTTTCTGAGAATTGTAGCTGCTCGTCTGATGCTTTCTTACAGAGATTTCAGCCACAGGTTATTCTGACCCACTAGTGGAGACGGACTTAAAGATCAAGGTTACTAGATAATTCACCTGTCTGAATGAGCAGGTGCTAACCTATTTTATGACTAAGCTGGGGGAATCTGGGAAGAGTAGCAGAAATAAAAGCAGCCGTTTCCATAACAACAGAAATGCACAATTTAAAGAACATAGTGTCTTGCTTAAAACCTATTTATAAAGAACATGTAGGAAATACAAATAAGGAAACTAACAGAAGATGAAGTACTTAGGCTCTGCCTTCATTTTCTGTGTTCCATCATTTAGCACTCAAGAAAAATTGGGTTGTTGGAGGGTCAAAGGGTCAGATGCAGAGAAGGTCAAACAAAGAGGAGAACCTGGCATTCCACTTCACAGAAGAGAGCCTCATTCCTTTGGGTATGTATCCTAGACTCATAATGGCAGCATCCAATTGCCCAGCCCAGCCTATATACTTAGTGCTCAAGGCTGCCTCCCAAAATAGTGATCATTTCAGAGATACAATTTAATTGCCCTCCATGTCTCAGTACATTGACTTAAAAGAGCCTTAAGGTTGCCTGAAAGTCCTCTCACCAGACCTCCAAAGCTACAGGCATGTAACACCCTCTGCTCATTCCCAAATCTCATCATTTTAGCCAAACTGCACACAAGCATAGCCAGAATCTCCTCCTGCAAAACTAATTCTCTCCAGTTCCATGCTGGTATCCAGGGTAGACTGCATCTCTTAAGGTTTACCCATACAATTTCCTCTACTGTCTCTTGTTGTCTATTGCCAACCATAAATACTCAGGACAACATGCTATACAGAAGAGCTTGTTGTTCTCCTCAGCTGTGCAGGTCAGCTTCCTTTGTGGGTTCCATTACCTCTCTTGCATACCTTAGCCCTGGGCTCTGGACCATGAAAGGGCCCAAGAGTCTAAGTCTGTTCAATTAAAGCAAAGCCATGATACCTCATGTTTGCCATTCTTTTAGCTCCACAGCACGTTTGTCCAAATGACTTAACAGACGGGCTGGTGCTGGACTTTGGTAGACTCCTTCTCTAACTACTCACATCTCCATCATATACTGAATAGTAACATAAGTGTTGTGCATTTCAGTTATCAGTGGTGATTGCTGACCTCTAACTTCTATTCTTCCATGCTCGCAACAACCAAAAACATTTATTCAATCTGTAATAGGGAAATGGTTACTCCAAGAATTCATGCCCCACCACTGGCACACACACACACACACACACACACACACACACACACACACACAGAGAGAGAGAGAGAGAGAGAGAGAGAGAGAGAGAGAGAGAGAGAGAAAGAGAAAGGGACAGAGACAGAGACAGAAACAGAGACAGAGATGCAATCAAATAGACTCTCCATATCAGAGTGCTAAGCCTTGAATATCACCTCCAAATCTAAGTTGAATTTAATTATCATCAGAGGATATTAAAAACTGAGATCTTTAAGCAGAGCTGCCCTGATGAGTGGATTGGTGATATTACCCTAGACATAGGTGTGTTATCATACAATAAGCATTCAGTAGAATAAATGTAGTCTTCTGTCTTGACCACTCTCCCATTCTTACTCTGCTTCCCCCTTTCTCATCAGGTGATGCTTTCGACAGTATTGTACTGAGCAGATCCAGCCTCTAAGATCCAAATGAAGTTCAGAAAAAAATAAACAAAAATATAGATATATAGATATTTATTCTTTTTACCTAGTGTAGGCTTAGCAGCAAAAAAACAAATATGTGGATTGACAATGTTCCACTGGACCCACTGACTCACTGACCCACTGACCTACAGATCCAATGTCCACTGAACTGCTAGGGAAAAAAAATTATTAAAAACACTAAAGTTAGCAATGCCTTGCTCATTTTGCTCTGTGAACCTGTCTGCTTCATTTTTGTAGGATCTGGCTTTCTCTCAGAAAGTGTCTGATTCTAGAATCTTCTTTTATGTGGATGACAAAAGCTCTGTAGCTATAGGTGTTTCCAGGAAGCCTCACTTTCAGCTCTTCTTCCCCAACCATGCCCTAGCTCCTCTTGGCTCTACTCTTTCCCTTCCTCTAACAAGCCTAACAGTTTTCTCTGGATTTGCTATTTTCCTGCCTATACCTTGCTTGTTGTGTTCTGGGCATGCTATTCCTAGCTAACAGCAGCATTGCAGCCCACCCTATCTAGAGCAGCCCCCTTCTTCATAGCCAAATCTTGCTATTTTTTTTCTGACATTCACCTTAACATTTATTTTTATTTTCTTTTGAGACCACTTCATTTGTACTTCCTCCACCAATGTGTGAATTATTGGAATAGTCCACTTGCACTATTCTTCTTTATGTTCCCAGGCTACAAAACAGTGCCCACTATAAAGTAGAATTCTCATGGATGGAATGAATTAATGTTTGATAGTATAGTCCAATGGTAAGAACCATTGACTTCAAAGCCTGACATCTTTGAACATAGATTTTGGGTTGAATATTTAATGAACACCTGCCTAAAGGCAAGTCAGATAATTCCTCCAGGTGTCATGTTCTTCCTTTGTAAATGAGAAATAGAGCATTTATCTTTGAGAATGATTGCTAAGAATTCAATGAGATTGAACAGACTGAGCAGTAACCACAGTTGCATGAAACCTCTACAGGCAGAAAGATCTGTTTCTCCTTATTCTGCTATATTCTTCCTATGATTGTCAATTAATAAAAGTTAAGGGAATTTTTTCCCTATACTTCCTGTAGAAAGGCATCTTGCGGGGGGTGGTGGGGGGAACTCTGTTCTGCTGGAATCCTTCTTTACTGCCATATTAACATTTCATTGCCTTCCAAAGTACTGTAAAGTAAGAACACAGTGGATATTTATTGGGCATGTATTATTCACAGCACTTGGTACGAATGATCTCTTCAGCCTCCTGAGGGGGAAGGAGATGGCTGAGACACAAATAATTGAGAAAAGATGTCCATTCTGTACATCTTTGGAGATAGATTCTTAATTGTTTGAGAAAGAGAAGCAACTGGGATTAGGACTAAACTGTACCTAGCTGATTAAAAACAGGAAAACAAAAGTTCAGCAGGGATGCAAACCTTCATAGAACCCATGCATGAATGTGGCCATGCTGTCCAGCTTCCAGTGATAAGACCGGATTACATTTGGTTGAGTTGTTGGCTGATGGTTTCTAAATAATACAAGCCAGTTCTAGGACAATCATTTCTCTGAAAACTGACAACATGTCCTCATTGACAGGGCCAACATCCAGACAGCTCATTGAACATTGAGAGATTGAGCTGGTGCCTGCATGGAGCCTTCACCCCTATGTTCTAATTTCTTTGGCTCTAGAAGGTATTCTGCAAGCTACCAAAAGAGAAACATGGACACTAACACAGTCACAAAACCCTTACCTTACAATCAGTCATGCATGCAAGATGTGCCAGGGCAATGGTGGTGCAGAACTTGTAAGAATTGCCAATCAATATTTGGTTTAATTCGAGGTCCAAGCCACAAGAGGAGCCCATGTCCTTATATTGCCTGGATGGCAGTGAGGTGATTTGAACAGGAATGCCCCCCATATACTCATGTATTTGAATGTTGTCCATAAAAAATGGCACCATTAGGTGGTGTAGCAGGTATGGCCTTGCTGGAGGAGGTCTGCCTCCATGGAGGAGGGCTTTGAGGTCTCATATTCTCAAGCTATGCTCAATGTAGCTCCCAGTTCTTGTGCTGCCTGCTCAAGGTGTAAAACTCTTGGCTCCTCCAACACTATGTCCGCCTGCATACTGATATGCTTCCTGCCATAGTGATAATAGATTCAACTTTTGAAACTGTAAGCCAGCCCGAATTAAATGTAAGAATCGCAGTAGTCATGATGCCTTTCTACAGCAATAGAAACCCTAACTAAAACATACAGGAAACCAAGACTAGATAGTCAGAGACTTAAGGTAGAACCAAACACAATAGGCAAATAAATAAATAAATAAATAAATAAATAAATAAATAAGCAAAATGATTCCTAATGTCCGAATGATATTCAGCTATACTCATAGATTGATGTCTAGGCCAATAATTATCAGAGAAGCTTCCCATGGCAGCAGTTGGGAAGGGGTACACAGACACGAATAATCTAAATTGGAGGTCTCCATCCAGGTCCCTCACCTCAGAGCTCAGGAAACCCAATTGAAGAGGGGCAGGAGAGATTGTAGGAGTCAGAGGGTCTAGAGGACACCAGGAGAACATGGCTCACTGAATCAAGTAAGTAGGAACTACATGGGCTCACAATGACTGAAGCAGCAAGCATGAATCCTACATGGGTCAGCACCAGGTCCTCTGATACATGTTATGGTTGTTTGCTTGGTGTTTGTGAGAGACTTCTAACAGTGGGAGCTGGTTCTGACTCTTTTGCCTGTTCCTGGGACTCTTTTCCTCCTATTAGGTTGCCTTGTTCAGCCTAAATACAAGGGAGTTTTTCTTGTTTTATTGTATCTTGCTTTGTCCTGATTGACTGTCATCTCTTGAAGGCCTGCTCTTTTCTGAAGAAGAAATGGAGATGGCATGGATCTGGGGGAGAGGGAGGTAGTTGTGGAAGCAGGGAGGAATGGAGGAAGGAGAAACTCTGATAAGGATGTATTGTATAGGAGAAAAACGTAGTTTAAACACAGTCTTTTTATGTAACAGTAGAAATATATTTTTGTCATTTCTACACCATCAATGTGTCCTTTAACACAAAAGCACTTTCCATCTCCACTCAGCTCTTCAAATTTTTGTGACCAGACTCAAGACACCCTAGATCACAATCACCTGTTCTCTCACAACCTTCCCTTTCTTTATAACACAGACAGGGAGATGCACTTATACCTTTCATGTATTATACTCAGCACTGGGACAGATGTGAGAGCTGTCATTATGGATTCCTAAGAGGACCCACATTCTTTTGGTCATATTTAAGTTAGTAATTTTTTAGATGTTGTTTTAATTGGCAGGAAAATGAGTTTAAATATTATACTTTTATATTTATTCATTATTATTTTTCATTACTCTCTAGTTCTCTGTCAATTGCTTAAACATTTCAGTGACCCATTTTCATGGGTTTTTTTTTTTTTTTGGTTTGGTTGTTTGTTTTTCTGGTGAAAGTGAAGTTTGGGTTGCTTGTAGGAGTGCTAGTATGTATTTTACAATATACATCATTATGTTTCACTCAATATTCTTCACACCGTCATTGTCTTTTCTTGTCCTCTCTTTCCTTCTCCTCATTAATCCCCTTTGGGCTTATATATGTGTTTTTCTCATGAATGTGATACACACAGTGAAATCTAGATTTCCCCTACAGTATTCTTCTACTCCCCTCTAAAGAAAATCTTTCATTTTCATGTTATGAAGTAACATGAAAGATACCACGTTAGAGAAAATATACAGTGTGTTTATCTTTATGTGACTGTGTCATCTTGTTTAACCTGAGGACCTTCATATACTTCCAGCTTCTTACAAATGACATCATTTTGACTCTCTTTATGTTCAGTAAAATTTTCATTGTGTATATAGACCATATTTTGGGTTTCCAGTCATCTGTTGTTTAATCTCTCTCTCTCTCTCTCTCTCTCTTTCTGTCTCTCTCTCTCTGTATGTGTGTGTGTCTCTCCCTTCCTCTCTTTGTCTCTCTGTCTCTGTCTCTCTCTGTGAGTGTATATATGAGTGTGTGTGTGTGTGTGTGTGTGTGTGTGTGTGTGTGTGAGAAACAGAGAGGGGGGGAAGAGTAAATTAGAAAATAACCTTAGGTATCACTCCTTTCCACATTGTTTTAAGATAGTCTCTTGTTTGCTACTCTGTAGACCCGGCTAGCTGACCCACCAATATCTGAGGATTCTGTTTCTGCTTCCAATGTTGCCATAGGCACACTGCAATCAGAAATAATCATAATAGCCATATCTTAGCTCTCATAACTAGTACATTAATGAACATGAATATGCAAACATCTCTGCAGTATGTTTAGAATCTTTCATGTATTGAACTAGGAGTGATGGATACAGTTTCCCAAGCACTATTTGTTAAAGAAATTATATTCTTTCCAGTGACTGTTTTTGATATCTTTATAAAAAATCAGGTTACTTTAGCTGGGCAGATTTATTTCTGAATCTCCTGGAAGACTACTCCAGTAGTCTTCATATGTACTTCTGTCCCTGTACCATGCTGTTTATATTTCCATGACTCTGTAATTATAATTTGAAAAAGGGTATTGTTTGACATCCAGCATTGTTCTCAAGATCAGGACTGCTTTGGCAATTTTGCCCTTCCAGGTCATTTTAGTGATTGTTTCTTCTATTTCTATGAAGAATGTCACTGGAATTCTAATAAGACTTTACTGAACCTTTAGACTACTTTCAGTAACATAGCTATTTTCACAATATTACTTCTACCAGTCCATATACATGAGCGCTCCTTTTATCTTCTACTGTAGTCTTCAAATTTTTTATTCAGTATTTTAATGTTTTTATTCATTATAGATATCTTTTTCCTCCTTAACTCAGTTTGCTCTTTTGTTTGAGGCAATTTGATACACTGTTTGATTTTTTTCTCACTCTATTTAGTATTGGTATGAAGATAAGCTCCTGAGTTGTGTATGTTGGTTTTTATATTCTAGTACTTGGCTGAAAATGTTGACCAAATCCTAGAGTTCTGCTGAGACTTTGAGAGCCTTTTAAATATAGGATCATAAAAATCTCAATTTGGAATAATTTGAGTTCTTTCATGCCTGTTTGCATCACTTTCACTTTCTTCAATTGACTTTTTGCTTTAGGTCCAAGCACTCCAAACACTCTACTCAATGAATATGTTGCTGATGTTGTTTTATGTGTAGTTGTGAGTGTTTATATGTCTGTATATATAACCATGTATATGCCTGGTGACTGTGGAAGCCAGAAAGTGGTGTCAAATCCCTGGAGTTGGAGTAACAGGCTGCTGTGAGCCACCATGTGACTGCTGGGAAACAAACCCATCCCCTCTACAAGAGTAGAAGATCTTAACTGCTGAGCCATTTCTTCGTCCCCCTATGGCTGCAGTTGAACTGCTTCAATGCTTCTGGTTCAGAAATTGAGTTAGAGTCTCAGGGGTTGATCTCACTTTGCCCTTTCAGGTTTTTTGAATTTCTATATTGAAGTTTGTAGCTCTGCTAGTGAATATCCCTTTCATTTTTATCTGGGGATCTTCTCTTGGGGACTCAGTTAGCTGGAGTGCTTACTTATAGAGGGAGAAACTAACTGCTCTAATAGCTATAATACAAAAATGAACTGGAGAGGAATACAGTTGAAATAGTTTAAACCAATTATAAGCCCACCATTGACCACAGAGCCAAAAATAACAAAACTACTGTGGTGTATGTAAGCTATGACATTTAAAAGAGGTCAGAAAAAAAAATGAAGAAAGGAAGAAAAGAAAGATCAGATAGAACAGAGGGGAAAAATCAACAGATAAAATGTTTAAAGAGAGAGAAAGACAGAGAGAAAGAGAGAGAGAGAGAGAGAGAGAGACAGAGACAGAGACAGAGACAGAGACAGAGACAGAGAGACAGAGTGGAGCAAGAGATGCAATCTGGTTGCAAACTCGAGTAAATACATACACAAAATTGCATACCCATAAAAGAGGGATGAACATTAAAAACACACAGCTCCCCAGTACTGAGATTAGAAGTATATCCTCTCTGGCTAGCTTTTATATCAGTACTGGGGAAACAAACTCAAGTCCTCATGCATGGATGGCAAGCACTTTACTGATTAATGAGTCTCCAGGCTCATTGGATGCTTCTAAAATCAGAATGTACAGCATAGTAATATGATGAGTGTTTAATACTTATTGAACACTTACTGTATGTTGGTGTCAAAGGAAAAAACACTGCACCAAATTGTGCTAAACAGGTAAATAGGTCTTTGTTTAGAAAATTATCAGAGAGAGAGAGAGAGAGAGAGAGAGAGAGAGAGAACTCAGTCTAAGGCCTACACTACAACACAAGGTCTTTGACATTTGAGTATTAGAAGGATTAGGACCATTGGCTATATATGCTCACTAGCCTTACCCATAGAACAAGTAGACTTTTTTTTCTATATAACTTCACACACAGTATTCTATAACATGGAGCAATGAGTTTATCAGAAAGTATCTGATCCTCCCAAAGACTATGTTCTAGGGATCAACCTTTTATGATGGTTGTACTTCAAACAATGACTGCAGCTGCTGGTTAAGTAACCTGCTGCATAGCCTAGTTTAATGTATTGGGCAAAAGAAGAACTATGGATTCAGGCTGCCTGATGATTACAGGGCAATGAAGTAGACTGAATGATATAGAGAAGACAATAGATAGTTATTTTCTTATAATTCTAGAAAAATAGGGTTATGTTATCAACACTCTGGATTTCCTCACAAGCCCCTTCCATTGAATATAGGGCTCTTTGCTCTGTGTGTTCACATGGTTTCCCGCTGTGTCTAGATCTCAATATTTATAAAGAAACCCATCAGATTAAAACTCCCAATATCTAAATGCTGTCACATTCTAAGATACTAAAGTTCAGACTTCAATGTCATAGGAAGCTTGAGTTAGAGACACAGTTCAGCCCATTACTTTAGTGTTGTGTATAGAGATAATAATGATTAATATATTGGCCTGATGTTTGATACAGTTTGCACTGAAAGTGTTGTTATCATTATTTTTAATTGTGATCAATTTTATCTCTACATTTTTGTCTGATACAGAGTGTTCAATATATTTGAGTACTATTTATTGATCACCCATTGTATGTCAGCCACTCTTGTAAGTGCAAGGAAACCATTATAAATCAGAAAGATAGGGCCTGTCCTTGTGAGGCACACCAGTATAATTATAGTGGTTGCTGTATCAAAAGCATTTTATTTTTTTCCATCCACATAAAGTTAATTTTAAAGGAAAGGCTATAAGTCCACATTATCTAAAAGTTATTGGGAGCTCAATTATCTACAAATGATTTGTCTTTTTCAAATGCCCATAAGCCATCTGTTTGCTATTCACACTGGGACTTAATGGAGTTAAAGTCAGATTTATTGTTTTATCATGTCAAGGGTCCACTTTGTGATAAACTGGACGAAAATATGGCCATGTCTGGTTCTCCATTCCTTTATGATTCTTGATCTTTTTTTTTTTTATAGAATCACCAACTTCAGCTCTAACAATGACATACATTCTCTGTGGAGCCCTCGGAATGCAACTCATCCCATGAGCATCATCCAAAGCAAGAATCATTACTTCTTACCATCAATAGCACCTGCACACTCTCTTACATTGAACTCTAGTTCCATCTTCCTGCTACTTGTTCACCTAATGCATGTCCCTATCATAAATTAGGCAAACAGCTTTTCATTTGAGAGCTAAAGAATGCAAATCTAAAATCCAAACTGTAGGAAGTATAGCTTAGTATAAGCATTGGATAAACCAAGATTGTTGATCACATGGACCTATTTTCTTCAATGGAAGGAAATGAATGATGATTAGTCCTCTGGAATGCCAGAGTGAACGTGGTCAAACAACCTATTTTCTTAGGAGCCAGCCACCACCTGAATGCCTGCCCCCAATATCCTGAGCATTGTTTAGGCCCTAATACTGCAGTGAATAAAACACATCTACATGAAACAGGTCCCATGTACTTTTCCTCCTCCACCAATAGAATCTAATCTGATATTTATGACAGATCTTCCTCTAGACTCTTGCCTTGAGGCCTGTTTATCAGCCAATAGAATTACTTCTTATTGTAAAGGTCAGAGGTCACAGGTTCTACTAAGTTTAAATGTGTAAGAAAATGGCACTGTCTTGAGTTTCATTCTTCACCTCTCACAATGATTGTCTTACAAGCTGGCCATGAGACCTGCAGGGTATCCCAACACTAAAGTAGCAAGGTAATAAAACAGATTTGTTGATTAGTGTCCAAGGGATTGGAAAAACCTGTTAGAGAGCTGTCATCACCTCTGCATGTGATTTCTGCTTCAAGGTCTTCTGCTTTACCTGGGCTTCCTTGTGGTAGTGGCAATGGTTCCCGGTATGTCCAGCCTTTTCCTGGGAGTCTGTATCTCCAGCGACTTTTTTCTAAAGTCTGCATTGACTCTGATTCTTGTTAGCCTTCCAAAACAACAACTTGGTTTTATAAAATTGTGTCTAAGACTATGAGCTTTAAGACTGAAAGGAGAAAGTTGTCTGGGAGAAGAACTAAATTTTGAGATGTATATAATGACACCTTTGGAACAATGACATTTCCAATCTGAGGAAAAAGATTAAGTTGGAGCCTCCAGGGAAGTTGAAGAATAAGCAGAGGACTCTAGACCTCAAGAATCTAAAGAAGGGGAAGATCTTGCTGAAAACTTCTGAGAGACGAAGCAATATAAGCATTGTTGGATTATTAAATGCAGCATTGTGCAGAGCTCTGAAGACATGCTCATGAGACATTTCAGTAGAGTGCTAGAGAGAGATAAGAACAAGAAGAGGGCTGTGTGGGAGGTGAGAAAGCAAGTGGATAGATTTCCTCTAAGGAGTGTGATGAAATGGAAGAAAAATGTGGTGGGAGCTGCTATAGCCTCCCCAAATTGCAACTTTCAGCTTAGTGATAAAGTCAAGCTACATAGAGACAACTATAAAATGTGGTCATGGAGGTGGGTAGATGGATGGGAGAGAAACAGTACTCTAGACCCCGTAGAGCCACACTAGTGATTGAAGAACCAGGAAACCAGTATTTTGTTCATTAGAGGATACAGGATTACCAAGGGATCTAACAGAACTTCAGAAGTGTAGGTATAGAGCTGAGCAATCCAGAAGCAGATCAAGAAAATTATAAACTAGCATACTAATAACAAGCCATCCAAAAACATCTCCCAAACCACAACCTCAGCCATGGCGAAGGGGGTTCTTCAAAAGGGATGGAGCAACCAAGTTAAAGAGCCCCAGTGGCCAAAGAAACATTTATAGATTAATACTAAATTATACATCCATGTGTAAAACCCATTTCCTTGAGTTCAGATTTATATGAAGAAAAAAAATGACCGAATGAATAAATGGGGGGAGGAAATGCAAACATGCCATACAGGAAGCTTTGAAACAACCTGTGTCAATATTCTACCTTCAAGGTGAAGTATAGTTCTACATGAGAGTAAATTGGGGGTGAGCTTTGTGAAATAACCCTTTTTCAAAACACACCATATAGAGAACAGGAATAATAATCTAAAAGCATGCAGGTCACCAAGAAAGACAACAGCAACAATTGTAGACCACATTGATTGATAACATGAACCTTTGATGCCATATTATATGATAAAATGGTATAAATTTCTGATCTTCCAAACCCCTTGTCCCAGATTTAGCATGAAATCAACATCAGAAAATACTATTTAAGTAATGATATTAGTCAGAGTTCTCTAAAGGAATCGAACCATAGAGATAATATATAGTTAAGTAGAATTTATTAGATTATAAACAAATCTAATTCAGTCTAGGTAATCTGACAGTGTCTGTGTTTACAATAGAAAACTTGATAACCTAGTAGCTGTTCAGTCCATACACCTAGATGACCTGCAGTCTAAATTAGATACTGAAGACCTGGAACATCCCTAGTGAAACATTAGTCTGCAGTCCACTTTGACAGTCAGAATAAGCAATGTTGCTGCTGCAGCTATACCAATAGAGTAGACGAACTTGCCAATGAGAGTAAAGAGAGCAAAAGCCTTCCTTCTACCTCCATTTATATGGGCCACTACCAGAAGCTATCCATAGCCAGGGTAGATCTTCTCACTTCAAATAAGAGGATCACAAATATCTCTCACAGCTGTGCCCAGTGACTTGTCCTTAACTGAGTCTATAACAAGGCAAATTGACAGCCAAGATTAACCATCATGGCAATATTAACAATAACCTTTCCACCTCCAAACTATTGAAGTCATAAAATCTGGAGAATTCATAGAAAATATCACAATGAAAAAGGTCCTAGGGAGATAGCATGACTAAATGTAATGTGCTATCCAGGATGGAACCCTGAAAAGAAACAAGACATTGTGGAGAAACCGGGAAAATTTATTAACACATTGGTACTAGCTGACAATAATGTATCATCATGGTTCATTAATTGTGACAAATGTTGCAGAATAATACATTAGTATTAGAGGAAGTTGACTGTGGCATATATGATAACTCTGTGTTCTATGTTCATCATGATTCTGGAGAACAAAAACTATTCTAAAATAAAATATTCAGCAAAACCACAGAAGAGATGGTTCTCTGTGAAGGGTACTACAGAGGGTTCCACATCCATCTAGACACTCTCCACAGCCATGTTGCATGTGTTACAGGGAAATACAATATTTTCTCCTTTAAATTGATTTAGAATACACTGTGATTCCACATTCATATTGATTCTTTAGAAATGTACTTTAAATATTTTCAAAACTCTAAGTTAGTTCATCTCCTTCAAGGGCAGGACAATGACAGTGAAATCAATCAATTTATAATACGATTTTCAGTGATGCTCATATAAAGGAGCCAGAGCATTCTCATCAAGGATTTCTTAATTCTTCTGGAAAAATTCTGTGACAGCTAGCCTTTCAGTGATAATTAATGTTGTTATTATAGAGTAGAGAGTGGCACAGGATACGTGAGGAAGGCTGAACTTTAAAGTTAGGTTCACACAGGTTCAAATTCCAGTCTAATACTACTAATTCTATGTGCTTATACATAGGACTCCAGCTTTCTTTTTTATGCAAAAATGAAAAATAAAAAAGTCTATCTGAACAGGTAATGTAAAATAATGTCTAACAAGTGCCAGACCAAAGTAGAATGTTTTACTTTTCCTTTTATGTCCTTCCTGTGACTCTTTGTATCCATAAAATACAAAGAAATTCCATAATCCTTGTAAAAACAAACAAACAAACACTAAAGGTAGAAAGGTATGCCTTGCCTATATCTTGACCTCTTGAGTTAATAAGACAAAAAATCTGGTCACTCAAGAGAAAGCTACTCTAACTCTGATCCTACTCAGGGCATGTCACTGTGTTCTTTGGACCTTAAATGAGGAGACTCTGTATTAGCTATTTTTTTCTGTTGCTGTGATTAAACACCTTAACAGAAAGCAGCCTATGAAAGAAAAAGGTTACATTGGCTCACAGTTCCAGAGAGGTAGGCTATTAGGGTGGGAAAGGCATAGCAGTGATGGTATGGTAGGAAAAGCATGGTGGTAAAAGCAGAAACTGGATGATGATATTTTTATCCATACACAGGAGACAGAGAAACAGGAAGCAAGGCCAGTTTATAAACATTTAAAAACCACCCCCGGTGACATAGTTCCTCCAGCAAGTTCCCCTGCCTACGGGTTCTATAATCTCCTGACACAGCAGTATCAACTGGGGACAAGGAGGTCGAACATATTATCCTATGGGGGATATTTTCAATCAAACCATGACAGAGTTCCATGGCTTTGTGTCTTAGAGTGCTTGTTGCCATCTCCATCAAAGTCTAGGTAAAACATATATACATATTTGGGATTGTGACATCATTCAAAAATGCTTTCTCAAGTCAGAATGCTTCAGTATAAGCCAAGATTTCAATGTTGATGAGTGATATAGCCTTAGGAAATATGTCAAGGTCTTCAGGACTAAAAGTCATTTGAAAGAATTGAAGGCATTGATACATGTAGACCACAGAGAACAATGTTTCACATACAGTTAATGCCTCATGAATACAGCAAACTATATTCAACCACAAGTGTCAGTAGAGTTTTTAATGTCTGTAATGTGAGAATGGCTGAGTCCCATTGCTTTATATTTTTTGTCCTGTGATTTATGAATTTATAATACCCACACATTAATTTATGAATCCATATTAATAGTGTATTTTTGATGTTTCATTATTTCAATGAGTAATTGTTGTTTTAATAGGAAGGCTTCAATTCAAAACAGTGGGAGAGAGATGGAGACTTTCTGAGCCAAAGGGTGGAATCTGAAAAGAGCCAACTGCTGAGAAGGTAAAATACAAAAAAAAAAAAAAAAAAAACCTAAATAAAAATTATATCTCATTTCTAAAAATAAATTTGTGTAGAGATTGTATTTATATATCTAGAAATATATATGTATACACTGTTGGGCACAGGACATGGGGAAATAAAGGGAGAAGAGATGACCCGCATCCCACCAGAGCTTGGGAGCATTGGGCAGGCAGACACAGGAAAGTTGGAATGTGCGTGCCCCCTACACTGCTGGATGGGCATTTGGCTATGAGAAACCACAGGACCCCAATCTGTGAGGGTGGGGAGGAAGCAGTCAAGGGTCTCTGGGCCTCATGGAGGCCATGGGCATCACAGGATGTCATTGGATACCATGGAAGAGGTGAGAATGGACGGGGGTCCCTGAGACAGCAGTGGCCCTGGGATGAAGGGGAAAAGGAGCATGAGGGGGTCTGGGGGGCAGTGGGAGGGAAGGCGCTGGGGGGCAGTGGGAGGGAAGGCGCTGGGTTGTTTCTGTGCAGGTGAGAGTTCTTGGTCCAGTCTGGCAGCTGGAAATGCTGGGAGGCCTTCCTACAGGAGATGAGATACAGCTTTTTAGGGGAAGGCCTATTCCATTGCTCCAG
>JADRCD010173380.1:0-13960 GCA_019843815.1 Montemys delectorum | reverse complement strand
TGGCTAGTCTCACCTGTGGCAGTGAAGTTCCTGAAGGTCTCCAGCATCACATCTCCGTAGAGAGTCTTCTGAGAAGTATCCAGCAAATCCCACTCATCCTGGGTGAAGTGCACCACCAGATCCTCAAAGCTCACCAAACCCTAAAACATCCCATATATTAGGATATGAAAGAGTGGGTGAGAAAGACACATCGTCCACAGCTGACAGTATGGCCATGTAATTCTGTGGTTTCCACACACTCATTCCATGACACACAAGTGCAGTAAAAGCCCTGAGTGATGTTCAGAGATGCTGGACAGCCCACTCCTCTCGTGGCTGCATCCAGGGAGGATACGCGCTGCTTCCCACCTCATTCCCTTCTCCGGTGATCTCCACTTCTTGTCCCAGGAACACCCTATCATGTGATACACACAACAGCATTAACGCTGCGGCTCAGGAGGCTGCCTGCCCTTGGAAACTCATGCTCAAGAGTTTACGCCTCTTCCTCCATATTCCTGACATTCAAAGAAATTTCTGAAAACAAGGTTAAAAAAAACCAACATGGAGTTCAGTGAATATAAGTAATAGAACCTCTGAAACAAGTACTTCAGAAATGTTCTTAAACATATGGTAAACTATATATACTCTAAAACAAACTCCAGACCCTGGAGAAGAGAGGACTGATCTCCTGCTCCACAATCATATACAAACACTCTTTAAGGTAAATATCTAGTGTGTGCTTGGTGCTTATGAGTGTGGGAGTCCATTTGCTCCTTCCACTATGTGTGCCCCAGGGATAAAATTCAGGTTATCAGGCTTAGTGATGGTTGCACTGACCTGCTGAGCCACATCACTGGCCCAAACGCTCATTCATTCTGTTTTTGTTTTTTTTAAAGATTTTATTTATTACTATGAATAAGTATACTGTAGCTGGCTTCAGACTCACCAGAAGAGGGCGTCAGATCTCATTACGGGTGGTTGTGAGCCACCATGTGGTTGCTGGGATCAGAACTCAGGACCTTCGGAAGAGCAGTCAGTGCTCTTACCCGCTGAGCCATCCCACCAGCCTTGGTCTTTTTTTTGTTTTTGTTTTTGTTTTTTGAGACAAAGTTCAGTATGTAGGCCTGCTTGCTGGCCTGTAGTTTGCTAGGTAGACCAAGCTGGCCTCAAACACACAGAAATCAACATGCTTCAGTATCCCAAGTGCTAGGATTAAAGGCATGTACTATCATACCCAGTAATGCTCACTTTTTAATAACTGAAAAATGAGAAAATAATGCAGAGAAGCACAAATATGACAAGTGGAATTAGGGAAAAATATCAGTTACTACACAACCTGAACAGTGCCACCAGCTGGAGACCAAGTGTTCCTACACATGAATCTGTAGGGCAATGTCGCATTCAAATGATTAAAATTGTAAAAAAATAAGTAACTCCATGGTCACAAATTTAGTAACTTGTATGAAATTAACAAATTCTTTGAAATGATAAATCTAGTCCAAAACAATCATAAAGGAACAAATGGAGATGAAGCAGCTTTGATGAAATGGACAAATTATTTGAAGACTATCTATCAAAAAGTGAGATTAAATAGTATAAATATGTACATACACATGTAGGAAAGAAATTAAATCAATACTTAATAGTTGCAAGGGCTCTGCTGTGTAGTTGCTAGCAGATGCCACGAGACTCCCCCTGGGTAACTTTTCCTTCTCTTTAGAATGCTGCCCAGAGCCCAATGATGCTCTAAACTTTGGCCTTATCTGCCACGAGACTAACCACTATGCGCATTTAACTCAAAAGGCATTGTGTTTTGGTTTTTTGTCTGTTTGTTTGTTTTTGGTGTTTGTTTTTTCTTCTTCTCTCATCCATCTCCCCTCCCAACAGCTGCCAGAACTTCCTTACAACCTGCCAGGCCTGAGACCGTCTTTAAAATCCACAAAGCTGTCTGTAAGCTGAGAGAGCTCTTAAATCCTTCCAAAACATTATTTTGTGTGTGTTCCTATATGCGTGCATGTGTATGTGTGTCTGAGTATATGTACATGCACCATGTGCATGTAGTACACACAGAGGTGACACACTGGATACTTTGCAACTAGAGCTACTATGTAAGTTCTGGGAACTGAATCTGGGTCCTCTGCTCTTAACTGCTGAGCCATCTCTCTAGCCAACCTTAAATTCTTAGTAATGCAATCTCAAATGGGGAAGGAGGGAGGGAGGGAGGGAAAGTGGATTGGGGTGGGGTTGGGGGACTTGATCTGGTATTACGCGAGGGAAAAGAACTGAAGCCCTAAATGGAAACAGGCAACCTCAGGAAAAAGGAGGAAATAGGACCATCCAGAGTGCACCAGAGACCTGGGAGGTGAGAGACTCTCAGGACTCAAAGGAGAGACCTTAGTTAGATGAAATGCCCAACAGTAGGGAGAGGGAACTTATAGAGTCCACCTCCAGCAAGAAGACAGGACATCAAGTGAGGGGTGGGGTTGTCATCCCACAGTCACACCTCTGACCCATAATTGTTCCTGTCTGAAAGAATTACAGGGATGGAAATGAAGAGGAGCCTGAGGAAAAGAAGGTCCAGTGACAGGCCCAAAGTGGGATCCAGCTCAAGGGGCGGTCCCAAAGCCTGACACTATGACTGAGGCTGTGGAGTGCTCACAAAAAGGGACCTAGCATGACTGCCCTCCAAAAGACCCAACAGGCAGATGAAAGAGTCAGATGCAAATATTTGCACCCAACCACCCAACCAACAGACAGAAGCAGCTGACCCCTGTTGTTGAATTAGGGAAGGCTAAAAGAAGCTGAGGAGAAGGGCAATCCTGTAGGAAGACCAGCAGTCTCAATTAATCTGGACTCCTGAGATCTCTCAGACACTGAACCACCAAACAGACATCACACTCCAACTGATATGAGGCCCCCAACACACATAGAGGACTTCCAGGTCTGTGTTCATTCAGAAATGATACACCTAACCCTCAAGGGACTGGAGGCCCCAGGAGTTTAGAGGTCGGGTGAGGTGGGGATTGGGGACAGCCACGTGAAGACAAAGGGGTGAAGAGGACGTATGGGATATGGAACAGCTGGAAGGTGGAGCAGGAGGGGAATAAAATCTGGAATGTAAGAAAATTAATTAAAAAAAAATTCTTAGTAATGAGACTAAGAACCCCAAGAGGGGACTCAAATTTCTCATGTGCAAACTGGGCAGAACTTCCCAAAATTTCTAGCAACGTTACTTGTTGATATGAAGCAACATTATTTCTGTTTTCTTCATATTGAAGAAAACAGAAGACAGTAACAAACGTGTCAACTCAAAAATAAAGAATGATCAGGGCTGGAGAAATGCCTCAGAAGTCAGCAGCCACTGGCTGTTCTTCCAGAGGGTTCGATTCCCAGCACCTAAATGGCAGCTCACAACCATCTGTACCTCCAGTTGCAGAGGATCTAACCCTCACACAGACTACATGCAGGCAAAACACCAATGTACATAAAATAAAAATAAATTATTAAACTCAGAAAAACAGAACACAGCAAGGGCCAGATACTGCAGAAAGTGAGCAAAGAGGTGGTAAAGAAATGGAGACCAGAGGAGCCAAGTGGTCTGAGCACTATGAAGACAGGCAGAACTTGAGACTTAAGTGCCAGTGGGCCTATGGCTTCTTCCTTTGAGAAAATGGACCACTGGTGAGTTGCTGTGACTCCCAGAGCTGCGTCCTAGTCCAGGAAGAGCGGTACCTGCAGAGTGGAGACGCACAGTTGACTCACCTCGCTGGATGATGCTATGTTGGATTACAGTTCTTCTGTGCTGTATTTAGCTTTGGCTGAAGATGTATTTCCTTTGGACTCTCTGGGCTGGACAAACACTTAGCCAACCTGACTTTTCAAATCAGATGTCATTGCTGGCATAGTACATTCAAGCACAACTAAGATGAGAAGTATGTGGTGGAAAGATGGAAGGCAAAAAGAAGCAGGAACAGTTTATGCACTATGAAGGAAACGGAACTGGAAATGTGAAGGTGGTGAGGAACAGCCAGAGGAGAGTAGCCTGCACTTCCACCTGAGGCCATGGTGAATTCCCAGCCCATACTGTCGAAGACGGCCCTGTCTGGGTCCACGGCGCTGTAGCAGCATGAGTCTGTTGCTCCATGGCCCATGTTACCACCAAAAGTCCTACAAACACCCTTTCTTGATTGCTGCCTAGGACCATGTAGCTGTCTAAGGGCTAAGCAAAGCTGGCCCTACCCCTGCCCCTGCCCCTGACCTGTGCTGCATGGGAGACTGGAAAGCAGGAGAGCTGCCCCTACCACCAGCTGCAGCACTGAAGAAAGTGGACCACACCCCCCAAGCACCCCCATACCACACCTGAGCAACACAGTAGACCCTAGTGGTAGGGTTGGAGGTGGGAAGCCAGCCCCTAAGGCATGAGTTCAGAAGAACTGGTTCCAACCCCACTGACTACAGCACTCAAGAAATGGGGCCCCACACACCTGGGCGGCACTGGAGAGCTGGCCCTGGTGGAATGGGAGTTGGTGAGTCAACCCCAACAGTGTGAGCACAGGAGGGCTGGTCCCATTCCTCACCAGCCATGCAGTGACATGGGTACAGGAGAGTTGGCCCAACCTTTTGCCTGGACAACATGGGAGAGCTGGCCCTGCACCTCTCCTGGACAGCACAGTAGGACTAACCCTGGTAGGAATGAGGAGTCAGGGAAGGGCATGAGGATAAGGACCCCTGAGATCTCTCAAACACTGAACCACCAAACAGACAACACACTCTAGCTGATATGAGGCCCCCAACATACATACAGTAGAGGACTTCCGGGTCTGTGTTCATTCAGAAATGATACACCTAACCCTCAAGCTGGCCCTGAAAACAGGAAGCTGGCCTCACTCCTCACCTGGGAAGTGCAGGAGAGCTGGCCCTGATGGTGCTGGTGCAGAAGAGTTATTAAGCAAACCAACTCAGCTACCACCCAGGCCCAGCCTCAGGATTTTGAGTTAGCCCACTCTCATCTATGAACTGCTGGAGCCTGTGAAGGGGTCAGTCCTGCAGAACCAAAGCTGCAGGATCTCCATGACACAGGATAACAACACAGGAGTCCTAGTAAGGTTCCTGTATTTGCAGCGTAGCAGAAGCCAGAGGCCTGGAACCAGACCAATGACTCACTACAATGACTAACTGCAAGGGAAGCTGCCTGGACAAAAGTGTGTGCACACTGCAGCTTCTATGGTGATATTGTTTTGTTTGTAGTTTCCTTTCTGTTCCTTAGGGGGTGGGGGTGCTGCAAGGATGGAGGATAGATATGAAGGAATGGGAAGATGAGTGAGATTGGGGTATATAATGTGAAATTCCCAAAGAATCAATGAAAAAGTTTTTAAAAATTTAAAAATACACAAGTTAAGTAAGAGACTTACTTAATGACTTTAAACTAATGTATAAGGTACACATAAGAAAACAGGAGGACAAGAGTAGCTACCTGAGTCAGGGTTCTCTTGAGGATAGAAATAGAAGAACAAATAACAAGGGAACTTAATACATTGCCTTATCTAATTTAAGGCTTACCTGATCAGGCCTGGAGAGTCCAACAACGGCTGTCTCCATGATGAAGGGGCTCCATCCACAAAGGCTGGAAGCCTCAGGAGCTTCAATCTGGCACTAAGGGCTCAGAAGACACTGGGGCAGCTTCTTCAGTGGTCGTCAGTCTGCACTGGAAGGCCCAAGACGCTGACTCCAATGTCAGGGAAGGATGGCGGCAGCAGCGGCCACAAGACAGATGCACTCACCAGCAAGAAGTGAAGACAAGCAGGGAAGGAACACTGCTCCTTCTTTAGACTTCTCAAAGTGCCACCTACTCTACGACGATGACAGGTCTTCTCACCTCAGTTAATCCTCCCTGAAATTTCCTAGAAGATATGCACAGAGAGAGGCCTCTTAGTTGGTTCCAGAGCCATTCAAGTCTACAGTAAAGATCAGCCATCACACGAGCAACCAGAAGCAATATTCAGGACACGTGCACCCACTGAGCGCTAGGCACCCTCACGACTTCCGGGTCTGCCTGTCTCCGCCCACAGGCTCTTCTCACACTCGTCTTACCTCTGACTAAATGTGTCTAAGGCGCCATCATCAGCAACTGCACTTTCGCTAACTATTGGTTTTCACATCTAACCTTGGCACCTGCTACACAACCTTGATGCAAGCTCTGCTAACGCCCCTGGGTCTTTCCCACAGAAGCAACAATGGTAAAAGTTTTTGAGGTTTTGAAGTGATCAGCTCTGTTTTTACTATTCTTAGCTTTTCTAGCAATACTTTCCCTGGATCACCGGGAATATGCATCTTTCTAAGAGCTTCTCTGAAGGCCAACAACTAGGTTCTATCTATATCTTTCTATTGTCCGTGTTCTCTCTGAACTCTTCTCATATAGCTCAGTGTTTTATTTATAAAGATAGAACAATGTATCAATGAAAAGAAAACCAAGTGATAAAGTCATAAAAATCAAGAAATAAAATGTCAAAGGGAAAACTTGAAAAATGAAATGAAAACCAAACAAACAAACAAAAGGATGGAAGGATTTACACCAAGCTAAGTGCAGTGATGCTGCCTTTAACCCTATTACTCGGGAAACAGGCAAGAGAATCTCTTGATATCAAGCCTATCCTGGTATACAGAGAGAGTTTAATACAGTCTTAAAAATACAAAAATAAATTTATACCAATCTGGTACAATGTGTCTCAGAAAAGCAAATACTTCTGAATTTAAAGTATGAAGCCACCATTCTACCATAAAAACAAATTAGGTGTGCATACGCATGTACATACATACACACATACATATTACATATATGTATATCACATTTTTGCTATCCATTCATCACTGATGGACATCTAAGCAGTTCTCATTTTCTAGATATTTTGAATAAAGCAATGATGAACATGGTTGAACAAGTGTCTCTGTAATAGGATATACTACTGTATAGAACAGACTACTGTATAGGATACTCTGTATAGGATATACTAGTGTCCTACTAGTATATCCTGGAAGTATATGCCTAGGAATGTAATACTTGGGTATGGTGGCTTGACTAAGAATGGCCTCCTGAAGCTCATGCATTTGAATGCTTGGTCATCAGGCAGTAGCACTACTTGAGAAGGATTAGGAGGCATGGCCTTGTTGGAATAGGTGTGGCTTTGTTGGAGGATATGTGTCACTGGGGGTGGACTCTGAAGTTTCAAAAGACCAAGCCAGGCTCAGTGCCTCTCTCTTCCTGCAAATCTGGATGTAGAACTCTCAACTACTTCTCCAGCACCATGTCTTTGGCATGCCACCATGCCCCTTGTCATGATGATAATGACATCTGAAACTGTAAGCTTGTCCCAATTTAAAGTTGCCATGGTCATGGTATCTCTTCATAGCAATAGAACAATGACTAAGACTCTGGGTCATATGTAGTTTTGAAAAAACTGTTAGATGAATAACCCATCATTCTCTGATTGGATTTGAGTCCTGCTTCACAAGAGGAAATCCATACCTAACACTGTAAACCAAGCCAAAAACTCATGGCCTCTAGGAGTAAACTTGCTAACAGAGTTTAGCTCTACTGTCCTAGAGCCAGGTTACTATCTAAATATCTATGTTCATACCCATAAATTCCACTCCTAATCTTAGTCAGTGAACACAGAATGCAGGGGTGTTCAAAGCACTGAGAATAAGTGATACTTAAGTGCTCAACCCAAATAGGACATTTTCAAAATTATTTTTAATTTGCTTTTGATATTATACTTATTTTTATTTTATAAGTATGGATATTATGCTTTTACGTATTTCTACATAACATGTTCATGCAGCACAAGGCCAGAAGAGGAACTACAGTTACAAATGGTTGTGAGCCACCATGTATGTGCTAGGAAGTGAACTTTAGTCTTTTGAAAGAATAGCCAGTGCTCTTAATTTCTGAGTCATTCTCCATGCCTGAATAGGACATTTAGACTATTACCTCTAAGGGATCACAGCACAGAAAGGGGTGAAAATGTAAAAGCAGGAGAGGCGAGGGAGAAGGCTGTAAAGTCCTGACTTCTGGGCACAGCAGCGCCATTGTTGTCATGGCCTCATAGTGGTGCTATGAGGTCCAAAGGGGCTACTCAGAACAGCGCCAACACCAGCCAATCACAGTCGGGGAGGGGTCTACAGAACTACAGAAGAGTGCCAACACCAGCCAATCACGGTGGAGGAGGGGCCTACAGTGCTCTACTACTCTTCCTCGAATTATTGACCACGGACAGATCCTGGAGGAAGAAGTCATTGTCTTTAGTGTGGTTCCAACACAGAATTTAAGAAAGGAAATCAGAAAGGGAATTGCAGGGATAAGGTAGGACTGGGGGCATGCTGGAGTCAGAGAGGATGAGCCATGGCATGCATTTTTTACACATATGCAATTGTTGAAGGGGAAGTTTCTTTAAGTTATAATAATCTTAAGGGAAAAAAGTATCATGGCTCATACTTGCTACTCCAAAACTTTGCAGGCAGCAAAACAATCAGGAATTTGAGGCTATCCTTACCTACACAAGGACCTATCTCAACATAATTAACTAAACCAAATCAAAAACTTACATACTACAACCAAGTAGAAATTAAGACAGGTATGCAAAACCAACTAAATTTCAAAATTCAAACTGTGAAGCTCAATGGCACAGCACACAAGAACCAGAGTTCAATTCCCAACATGCACCTCCACAAGAAAAGTTTAAAAACAATGTAATCTATCAAAAACAGTAAATAACAAAAATCGTATGAATGGGCTGGAGAGATGGCTCCAATGTTATAGCACTGCCTGCTCTTCCAGAGAACCCAGGTTCAATTCCCAGCACCCTGGTGGCTTACAGCCATCTGCAACACCAGTTCCAGGGGATCTAATATCCTCCTCCATCCTCCCCAGGCACCAGAATGAAGTTACAGATCAGTGTAAGCCACCATGTGGTCACTGGAAATCAATCTATAAGAGCAGCAGTGCTCTTAACCACTAAGCCAGCTCTCCGGCCTCACATGTCCTGTCCCAAGTTACTCCATGTTGTGAAAAAACAGTGGCTTTCCAGGCAACGCCATGCTCTGAGTGACTCCATTTGACTCCATTTTGAGGGAAGAGAATGACTACAGCCCCTCAGTACATGCACAAACAATACTACCTGTTCACCCAGACAGCACAGGCTTGTTCCCAAGGACAGAAAGGGAGCTACTCTATAAGTTTATCAGGGTGAGATGAGATGAGAAGGGCATGTGAGTGTATTACAGCGCTATCAGGAGAACCAGGGAAGGGCATAACTCCCTCTCCTGGCCTCTTAAATTGACAGACACCTACTAGCACTATGACGTCTGGCCCCAAACCATCCTATCACCTGATAACTGGCATATGAATCAAGAAAGGACAAGCAGGAACTTCTGTCCCTGAGGTTTCAATTCAGCTAGGTCCCTTGACTCGGCCTACTCAACTGCCTGGCCCTTCACCTATTCCCTACCTAGACCTGGACCTGAGCCCACAGTTGCCTGTTCTCAGAGCGTGGTTCTGCCTTCGATCTAGAACTAAGCAGCATGGCTGACAAACCTGAGTCCCCCCTGTGACTTTATCAAAGGCTCTCTCTCCCTGTGGCATAACTGTTTTGAGTTCCTCAGTACAAACCCTACCTACATTTCTCTCAGCCTACTTCTAAGCCTTTTCTTTTACCTGTATTCATTTTATCAACTAAATATATGCACAGACATACTGTGTGCTTTGACATGAGAATAATAACAGTTAAGACTGGAATAAAGGATGGAGAGATGGCTCAGTGGTTAAGAGCCATCTTCCATGAGGCTTCCAAGAGCCAGTTCTTCCACAGGTCCTGAGTTCAATTCCCAGCAACCACATGGTGGCTCACAACCATCTGTAATGGAATCAGATGCTCTCTTCTGGGGTGTCTGAAGACAGCTACAGTGTACTCACATACATAAAATAAATAAATAAAATCTTAAAAAAAAAAAAAAGACTAGAATAAAACCCACATTAGCCTTGTCCTAATTACAAATATAAGTGAAGTCACCTGGCATATTGCTGCCATCAAAACCTTAATTTATTGTTATTCAAAAACATTTGATACTTTGGGGAGATACAAATACAAATGTGTCTATCCATATTTCTAGCATAGTATGCACATGATAGGAAATCTCAATAATGTCAGTTCTCAGTTTAAACTAGTAGCTCAACATACTTCCAATAAAAATCCTAAAGTAAAGTAACAGGAAAGAAGGGTTGTGTGGAAATGAAGAAAAGAACCAGAATGGTGAACACAATACAGAAGAATCAACTACAGCGCTTCCTGACTAACAGTTCTAAGCGAACCTCAGTACGCAAAAGAATGCACTATTTGAGGGAAGGAAAAATTAACCAACCCACAAATGCAGAAGCAGAACTAAAGACAAAAATACAACCCAAGGATGTCTGACAGAAGAACAAAATAAATTCAATCTTTCCCAGAGCTGTTTCTAAACATCTTTGCAAAGAAACTCACTGAACTTTACAAAGGTCGCAAAATTAACCTAAAGAGGATCCCATACTTACATGTGGAAGGCGAAGTTCAGAACTTCTCGAAGGCAGCACAAAGAGCCTAGACAGCCTCAGTCTCACAAGCAACCTTCCGCGCAACGCCCAAGGCAGGATGTGCGCGCCAGCCCGGATCGTGACGTCATCCGCGTGCTGGCTCCCACCCCCCGCGGGGCGGGGCCTCCCGCTCAGCGCTGACGCGAGAGGACCAGGGCGGAAGTACCTAGGGGCCGCAGGCGGAGGCCCAGGTCGCAGCCCCTCAGTCCCCGCGCGCACTGCCCCAACCCCGGGGAGGACCCACCACCCCGGCTCCCGCAGCTCAGCCGGCCGCTCCTCCCGTCAAGGGACAGCGGCCCTCGCTCACCATGACGCGGCTCGGAGCTCACCTGCGCTCCCCGCCCACAGCTCCGAGCAGTGGCTCCCGCAACGGCCTTCCTCAGCCTTGGTTAAGAACCTTTAGCTAGCATGGCGGCCGAAAAGAACCCGCCCCGCGCCTGCTAGGAGCTTCTGATTGGACAAGCTGCCTGGAGATCCTGATTGGCTAGAACTGCTCTGCGTGGGCTGAGTGACAGGAGTGGCTCCTCTTGAAATTCCTTAGGCTGTGAGCCTAGAGCCCTTTGTTTAGTGTTGTGGTAGCCAGCAGGTGTCAACATAGGCTCATGGCTCTTGTGTACCTCGAGGTGTGCCCTAGGGCATGATTCCAGGACCCTGGCTAGTGAAAATAGTTGACAGTGTCGAGCCAGTTTTGTGACTCTGACATACCTAGGGACAAGTCTGCTGAAAGAACTAGACTAGTGTTCCGTGACGACAGTTCAGGAGGGCACTGTGCCATAGCTTCTCCAGAATATTTTTGCTGAGAGTCTTGCTATATAGTGTACAAAAGCCTCAAACTCATAATCCTCCTGCCTCAGCCTACTAAGTACTGAGATCATAGGCCCTGAGCCAATATGCCTAAAGCCATAATTTTTTTTTTCTTTGAACAGTCATTAGAGAAATTCTAACTTTCTAGACTTTCCTCAGGTACTCTTCTCCTTCACATGTAAAACTGGAGGGAAAAAAAATTGAGAGTATGTAACTAAAGGGCTAGCAAAGGTGACAACGAGATGGCTTGTTGTTTAAGAGTACTGCCTGCTCTTCCAAAGGACCCAGGTTCCATTCACAGTGCCCACAAAGAGGCTCACAACCTTCTGTAACTCCATCTCCAAGGAATCCAACACCTTCTGGCCTCTGTGGGCACCGAGCATACATAGCAGACAAACATTCGGACAAATCACCAATACGCATAGAATAAAACTAAATGTTCTAAGTATGTAATTGAATGGCTAAGAAAGTGGCTCGGTTGCCTAGAATGCAGGGAACCTTGGGTTCAGTCCTCAAAACCACATAAACTAACATGTATGCACGTGGCTTCTGACATCTAGAAAAGTCTGTCAGACACGTGCCTGTAACCCCTAAATGTTGTCGTCTCTTCAGTATTGTGCCTATCTGTGATTCTCACTAGTAACTCATTATTATCTATGCCTTTGTTGGATTGTCTATAAGCCCCCACCAGTGATGAAGATCAGAGAGTCATAAGTTCAAGGTCATTCTCCACTACATAGTGGTTTTGAGGCTCTGCTGTGTCACACTCAAAAAAAAACAAAAAACCTAAAAGCTGATCATGACTCCAATCCCAGCACTACAGAGGCAGAGGCAGGCAGATCTCTGTGAGATCTAGGCCAGCTTGGCCTACACAATGAGACCCTACCTCTCCATCATCAAATGGTTCAATCTACAAATGTGCTGCACATAGACGCATGTAGGCTCACACATACCGCATATAAAATAAATAAACATTAACACATCAGTCCTACAGCAGCAATGGCATCTAGTGGGAGTGAGTTAGATAATATCCCAGAATAAGAACTCAGATGATGAGTGAGATCCTGTCTTATTTTTGGTTTTTTGGTTGTTTGGTTGGTTAGTTGGTCAGTTTGCTTGGTTGGTTTTGGTTTTGGTTTTGGTTCTTAATGTATGCAGTCTGCCTGCAAGTATGTCTGCAGGCCAGAAGAGGACACCAGATTGATCACATTTTAGGTGGTTGTGAGTCACCATGTGGTTGCTGGGAACTGAACTCAGAAGGACCTCTGGAAGAGCAGCCAGTGCTCTCAACGTCTAAGCCATCTCTCCAACCCCTTGGTTTTGGTTTTTTGTTTGGAGTTTTTATTTGTTTGTTTTATTGTTATTGGTGTTTTTTGTTGCTTTTGTTTAGTTTTCGGTTTGGGGTTTTTTGATATTGTTTGTTTGTTTGTTTGTTTGTTGTTGTTGCTATTTCAAGACAGGGTCTCTCTGTGTAGCCCAGGCTTTGAGCCCAAACTCAGAGATCATCCACCTGCCTCTGCCTTTCAAGTGCTGGGATTAAAGGTGTGCATCAAAACCAGCCAGACATTTTCATTTTTATTTTATTCGTTTTATTTTATTTTTACATACATTTTTAAATTTTAAATAAAAAAGGAGAGGTTAAACTGTTGCCCTGCATGAGTAGACAATGCTGTTGTGCATCAAAACGTTTCCTAGGGAGAAGCAACAAACCCGCCAGCAGGGATCCCACAACACACCAAAGTGCAGATACCGCCAAAGTCCAACTTTGTAAACCAATGAGCTTTACTGGGCTTACTCACGGGACCAGAAATGGTTGAAAGGAAGCCAGACCAGAAATGGTTGAAAGGCAGCCGCATCACCAAAGCCCACCCCAGCATGAGTGACAGCTCACCGAAGCTGGGAACCCAGGGTTCGCTGCACGGCCTTCAGGCAGCTCAGCAGGTCTATAACAGGGAACGCACTGCTGTTGTCTTGCGAAATGGACACTCGGTCACAGTGCCCTCTACATATTCATGCTTATACACATGCTTTAGGCTTCACTCAGCCTCAGTCAGAGTCCCGCTCCCCTGCAGCAGTCAGCAGTCAACACAGAGACTCCTAAGTGTTCCAAGTACTGAGAATAAGCAGCTGCTGGTTGCTCTGCCCTAAAGGAGACCTCTAGATCAACCTCCTACCAGCGAGGCTCAGGAAACGTCTCAGAAGGCAGCCAAAGAGGGAGTGAGAGGTGGAGGATGAGGAGGATTGCTGTGAAAGTCATGGGCAAGACATGGAGAGTGCTATGGTGAACCCACTGCAACTATGGTCACCTGCACATAATCAAGCCAACTGAGCAGTCAGCATTTCAACAAGCAGTATCAACTGGACCACAGGAGAAAATAAAAAAAAGACAGAACATGAACTGGGAGAGGGACACGATGTGATGCCTGGAGGATGTGAGAGATGGGAGTTGGAAGAAGATACAAACAAGATACATTGAAAGTCTGGCTAAATCAGTAGACCCTGGTAACACTGTAACTCCTTTCTTTTTTTCTTTTCTTTCTTTCTTTTTTTTTTTTT
>JADRCD010173372.1:0-14857 GCA_019843815.1 Montemys delectorum | reverse complement strand
TTCCTTCCTTCCTTCCTTCCTTCCTTCCTTCCTTCCTTCCTTTCTTTTCTTTTTTTTCCTGAGACAGGATCTCACTATGTAAACCTAGGCTATCCTGGAACTCTTGATGTAGTCCAGGCTAGCCTTAAACTCCTAGAGATTCTCCTGTACTGTCTCCCAAATGCTGAGATTAAAGAAGAACACCACTACGCCTCGCATGTGACTCCAATCTCATGTCACAGCCAATTATAATTATGAAACAGATTTTTTAATTCTAGATTTTAACTTCATAAGATTTTCTTTAACATTTCCATAACTTACTATGGTCTAACTTTAAACTGGATTAATATCTCTATTTTGAATGATTTCAAATAAATATTAGATTTGAAAAATCAAGTTGATTGATCTGTTTAGTTTCAGTACCATATGCTTCTTATTCCTTTAAATGCTATGAAAACACATTTTACTGCTTTGTAAATGTCCTGACTTGTATTGTCAGAATAGGGTCAGATTTCTGTAGGTTTTGTGAATTTCTTTGAAAACATATACGTCCAAAAGGGGGGTTGGCAACAACAGTATATAACCCATGGCTGAACTACTAGCTTGGGTGTTAATTTTAAGCCCTAAAAGGAAACATTAAAATAGATACCACAACTTCTGACAATGGAAAAGAGACTAGAAATAATAGAATATGTTCCTACAGGCAGACATTAAGAGCTTGGTCCTCAGCTTGGTCCTATTCGAAGGAGATAGAAACCTTTATAAAATGGAGTCTTCAGGAGGACTTTAGATATTTTGTTTAAGTAGATTGTGGATACTTATATTTATCCTTCCCTTTGGTACCAAGCAATGAGATGAGTTTCTTCTACATGCTGCATGCCTAAAACAGTGCTGGAGTGCATGGACAAGACCTTTCAACGGTATGGAAATAAACCCTCTGCTTTTTAAGTTGATTATCTCAGGAATTTTTACAGTAGCAAGAAGTCAGCACCAGTATCTCTAATAATTAATAACAATAAAGACCTCTATGTAGGGCTAAGGTTATAGCTCAGTGATAGGGACCTTGCCTAGCACATGAGGGTCTAAGTTTAATCCATGCTATTTCTTGAGAAAAGAGAAGAGAAGAAAAGAGGAGAGGAGAGGAGAGGAGAGGAGAGGAGAGGGAGGAGGAAAAAAACCACATTGAAGTTAACAACATTTAAAGAGCTGGGGATGTGGCTCAGTAATAAAGTATCTGGATTTGATTCCCAGAATCAAACCAAAGGTCAAACCAAGCCCCAAACACTTTTATGGAATAGTTCTTGTGCTTTGTAACCTTTTTGGAACCCCCTCTTAGGTTAGTTCTTAGAAACCTGACATGAAAGGAAGCACATTACTCCTTTGGAAGGACAATAGACTCCCTGGCTTCCTAACACTGGGTTCCCAGGTGCCACGTGAGGACTATGTTCCAAATGGCAACTGAGCACTCATGGAGGCTTCCAATTAATTACATTTATTTCAGTTTGACTCAGGGATACTAATTCTTCTTATTCAGTTTATATTTCTTTGGTCAGTTGGTTGGTTTGGTTTTGCTTTTTTGAGATAGGGTTTCTCTGTGTAGCCCTGGCTGTCCTGGAACTCACTCTGTAGACCAGGCTGGCCTCAAACTCAGAGATCCACCTGCCTCTGCCTCCCAAGTGCTGGGATTAAAGGTGTGTGCCAACACTGCAAGGCTAGTTTATATTTCTTTTTAGCCATTAAATACAGATACTATAAGTATCCTGGTATCTATAGACTTCTAAAATAGTAGTCAAAAAGCTAGGAGTTTATCCAGGCTTAGTGGTGCATGCTTGGACCACCAGCACTGGGGTGGAGTCTGAGGCCAGCCTGTGTTACATAATACATTCTGGGTCAAGAAGACTACAAAGTAAGACTTAAATAACTATAACAGAAAAAAGCTTTGATATCAAGTACTAAGAATACAGACCTAGAGATGTAAGCCACTATACTGAAATTTTCTTTAAAAAATATTTTTAGTTTAGACTATGCATAAGTGCAGACTATCATCCAGAGGCACTGGATCCCCTGGAGCTGGAGTTACAGGCAAGCAGTCACCTGATATGGGTGGTGGGAACTGAGCATGGGTCTTCTGGAAGAATAGGAATCACTCTTAACTGCTGAGCCATCTCTCTAGTCCCTGAATATTTTTAAAGACTAGATACCACTGGCAGTGTTTTTTAAGAACCAATTCCAGGTTTGAATATTATTTTTGTGTTAATAACAAACTCTGTAAATATGTAATGTCTCAAACTTGCAGAAGCTCATGTGTCTTTATCAGGACCTTATCAGTATATTATCTGTATTTTTTTAAAATGTCCTTCATGAGGTAGGCACATTTCCTTCCTTTCCCTCATCACGTAGAGCACTGCTTCCCAACCTTCCCAATGCTGCGATCCTCTAATACAGTTCCTCATGCTGTGGTGAATCCCCTAACCATAAAATTATTTTGTTGCTACTTCATAATTTTGCTATTGTTTGATTCATAATGTAAATATCTGATATACAGGATAGGATATCTGGCATGTGACTCCTAAAGGGGTCTCGACCCACAGACTGAGAACCACTTCTCTAGAGCATCTTTGTACCTGGCAGTCCACCAGCTGGGCATCCATGTCCATGGGCTCCTGGGATGTACCCAGTGCGACATCCAGGGTGGCCTTCGTGTTCAACAGCCAGTCGTCCAGCTCATCTGCCTCACAGCGGTACCTCTGCAGAGCCTGCTCCTGTCTCTGCTCCTCCAGCTGATCATTTAGCTTCTCCTGAGGAATTAGAAAAAAAAAGGTAAGTTGGAGGGAGCACTGAACAATGAGAACTTAAAGGTTTCATATAATAGAGCAACTGTCTCGAGCCCTGGCTGTACACACAAACAAATATCTAGGCTCAGACTACATCTGAGAAGACTAAATTGGGATTTCTGTATCTCAACATCAGCATGGGATAAGTCCCCTCTCCCCCCCTCCACACCCCCATGAATTATGTGCCCCAGAGTTGAACAAGGCATCCTGGAGATTGCTATAGGATCTGGCAGTCATAGAAATGAGGGAATCAGCCAAAGATTAGAACAAGACAGTGACAGGAAGCAGTTGGTCCATGGCAACAGACACTTAGCCTCAATTTCTGTGAAGGTAGGGCAGGCTTGGGACAGCAGCTGAGTGAAGGACCTCTACCCCACATAAATGTGCTGGGAGCTGGACCCAGGGGCTTTGCAACAATAGCGATACCTCTTAACCAGTCAGGTCCTTTCTCTGGTTCCAAAGATAATTATTCTTTAATTAAAATCTTAACACAAGGACGAGTAAGTAGGAAAAACCCATTTTAAGCTTATGCAGAACATGGAATAGATACATGATTTGACGGATCTTGTGGCTAGCCAATTTAGAATAAGCTTACCTCTTCAATATGGAACAATCATAAGTTTAATCATGATGGAATCAGTAGTAAGTAAAATAATACTCAGTCTGTATAAGAAATATATTGGGACATTATGATCCAGAGACACCAGAAGCCAGAAGCTCTCAGAGCCCATCTGAAGCCCACACTCAATGAATTGCAGAAGCAACTGCATAAAATCGCATGTGCCAAAAGTCAATAATTGTAAGAAAGAAAATATAAAGAAAAGAACAGCTGATTTTTACCAAATATATTATTGTTACCAGAATCTACCTATTAAATAATATTTAAGGCAGATAGCATAGGCAGCAGAAGTGAAAGAGTATTTTCATGAGTTAATATGCTTGGAATGGCTAATGGTGAACAAGTTTGTTTATGCTTCACAGAATGAATTCTACTCATTGTAGGCTCTTATTCAAACACAGCAAACCATTGCTCAAATCTACAGCTCCTGTCCACGAGATTCTAGTCAACTAAATACCAGCTCACTGCATTCTCAGTGTCTCCCATCTGAAGCACAGTCATAGATACATCCTGACTGACTGAGCTGAGCTCAAACCCCTGATGTAAACGTAATACCAGCTTCTTAGGGCTGGGAAACAGGAAGGAACACTCTCCCAATCCCTATTGTGATCCCACCAATCCCTATTGCAATACTCACAACTGCCAAATTATGGAGCGAGCCTAGGTGCTCAACAACAGACCATGGGTAAGGAAAATGTTATGTGTAGTGCATGTGTATGTGTGTGTGTGTGTGTGTGTGTGTGTGTGTGTGTGTATGTGTGCAAGTGCACGCAATGGAATATTTACAGCCATAAGAAAGAATATAGGCTGAGTGGTGGTGGTGCACGCCTTTAATCCCAGCACTTGGGAGGCAGAGGCAGGGGGATTTCTGAGTTCAAGGCCAGCCTGGTCTACAGAGTGAGTTCCAGGACAGCCAGGACTATACAGAGAAACCCTGTCTCCAAAATCAAAAAAAAAAAAAAAAAAAGAATATAATGACATCATTAGCAGAAAGATTGACATGACTAACAGTAATTACATGAATTGAATTATACCTATTGCCAAAGGAGAATTACTATATGCCTTCTCTCCCATGGTCCCCATACACAGATATATAAAACTAGGCATATATATATATATATATATATATATATATATATATGAATGACATGAAAGTAGAAGTAAAACATTATGTTAATTTTAATTTTTATTTATTCACTTTATGTTCTGCTCACTGCTCCCCTCAAGGTCAACCCCTCCCTTCATCCCCCTCCCCTTCTTCTCTGAGCACTTCGGGTTCCCCTGGGTATCCCCCCCCCCCAACCCTGGCAAGATTTCAAACTTTTTAGGCAGGCAAAGGGGACTGATGGGAATAAGAACATGTGAGAATATGGAGATCTGAGGGCAGAGACATTCAAGAGGGCGGGGAGGTGGGGAGCGAGGGGGAGATGGAAAGGGGAAGGAGGAGGGGGAGGGGGAGCAGAAGGAAGGGGGAAAGGAGGGAAGAGGGAGGGGAAAGGGGAGGTAGAAGGAGGGGAGAGGGAGGAAGGAGAAAAAGGAGGGAGAGGTAGGGGAAGAGGAAGGGAGGGGGAGAGGGAGAGAGAAGGAGGGGGATGGGGAGAGGAAGGGAAGGAGTAAACGGGGAGAAGAGGGAAGGGGAGAGAGAGGGAGAAGAAAAAGGAGGGGGAGAGGGAGGGAGGGGGAGAGGGAGGGGAAGAGAGAGGGAGGGAAGGGGAGAGGAAGAGGGAAAGAGAGTAAGAATTTGAAAAATACATATATATCAAAGAAGAAACCAGTACTTAAAACAACAAAACCCATGGGTACTCAGAACTGCTAACAGACACTAAAGTTTGATTCAGAAGCAGTACCCGAAACGCCTCCAAGGCCCCATTTACCTCCAGGACCTGCTGCTTGCCAGCTGCTTTCATCCTGATGGTGGACATTCGCTCAGCCAGGACAGTGAGCGTGGACTGCAGGGCTAGCTGCTCCACTGGGTCCGACTCCTGCGACTCAGCCGCCAGCTCCTCGGCTAGAGATGCCTGGAGCCCGTTGATCTCGTCTTGCAGCATCTGCACCTCGTCCATCAGGGCCTGTGGGGAAGACTGTGGGATCACGCTCTTGACTGAGGACTCCAGGCCTTGCCACTTGTACACCCACCGGGGTCAGTGGCGGACTCTCACTCCATTGTCGTCGGCTGAGCCAGCCGTCAGGGCTGTCACCTAGTTTAACTTTCAGGACGACATCGTGGATCTGAAAGCTGGAACAATTCTGATCTGGATGCTGGGGATGTTACTAACTTAAATGGCTTCGAACAAATTGATTAGCATTTCTGGTTTCCAACAGGCTCATTTGTAACAGGGGAGGAATCTTCAAGTGTGTCCACATTCATTCTCTCCCTGCTGTACCTAACTCAAAAAGCTCATAGTTTCCTGGGGCTAACTTCCAGGCCATCGGCTCTCTCCAGAATTGTCTGCCAAGGTTTCAAGGGCTTTCTGAGGCTGACCACCTCCAAGCCATACCCCTAACCCAGCCTCCTCGTTTGGAATGCACAGTTCAACATCATGTCAACCATACCGTGTATCTTTAAATAGCAATTACAGAGGGCTCTACTTTTAGGATAAGCTCCTCCACTGACCCACAAAACAAAAGACTAAAAACCCAAATTGGGGTAGTCACCGTGCTGAAATTCCCTGTCGCCAGAGATGGAGCAAGGTCTTTGTCAACATTCCAAGAACTAAGAGATAGCAATCAAATCCCCAAACGGCCTAGAGTCACCACACACGATAACAAAGCTCTCTGCTTTAACCCTTAAACAAGAGAGTGATTTAAAGGAACTCCTAAATGCCACCTTGTCCATCCTGCCTCCCAGCCCTGCCCTTAAAAGGAAAAGAATTTTGAAATGACTAACTCTCCGTCCGTTCCTTAATTCTGGTCTGGTTTGTTTTTTGAGATAAACTCTTACTATACAGCCCTGGATGGGCTAAAACTCACGTAGACCAGATACCTCCCTCCCTAGTGTTGTGGATTAAAGGTGTGGAACACCAGACCCAAGCCTGGTTTTGTTTTCGAGACAGGGTTTCTTGTAGACCAGGCTGCCCTGAAACTCTCTTTATAGTTTAGGGTGACTTTAGTCCTGGTTTCCCTGCCTCCACTGAGATTGCAAGCACACACTACCAAATGCCCTGTTCATTTGGTGCTGGGACTCGATGTAGGGGCTTGTGCATCCTAGGCAGTCAGGCTCCTAATGGTACATCCCCAGTCCTATAGGTCATCCTCCACCCACCCATCCACCCACCCACCCGTTAGTCCATCCATCCATCCATCCATCCATCCATCCATCCATCCATCCAAGTCTATCTATTTACCTTTTATTTAGGTTTTTTTGTTGTTGTTGTTGTTTTATTTTGTTTTGTTTTGAGATTGAGGTCTTCACGTGAGAATTTCCTATTTAGAAATTAAACAGCCTACCATAAAAGCTAGGCAGTATAGGAAAGATACCTGTGGCCCAGTGAAGTAACACAGACCAAACTAACACCTTTGCTTGTATTAGTCCTTCCACAGACTGCAGATATGGCAGTAGGCACAGTCCCTCCTCAGAAGGCACTGGTCAATAATAATAAAACAATTAAAATAATAGTAAAGAATTAATTAAAATAAATTTTAAAACTGATTAAATTAATATTAAAATGAACAAGAAACACACACCTCTCTTCCCTAATCATGTTACCAACTGAATTTTAACTGATTGTCTGTAATAGACAGGAAGTGTGTGAGTGTGTGGGGCGGGGCTCCTGGTTCTTCACAAGCTGTACTCCTCCAAGATGCTTCCATACTGACCGGGAAATAACTTGAATTTCCAGACCCTGGCAAGGCCCTTTTGACTTCTTCCCTGTGGTTACCTCCAGGCTTCCCAGTCACCCGTGGCTAGGTAAACCTGCCATTTCTGTGAGTCAGCTGCTGTGTGGACAGAGAGCTACTCTCTGGGGTTCCTTACTCTCTCTGGAGAAAGCCTCTCACTTTCAGCTTTGTTTCCTATCCCACTGCCAACTGCTCTGTGAATCACTTTCATTTCGAGCTTTTTCCTGGGTTCCTTGTAGAAGCCTATGGAGTTTTATTCTGCAGTTTCCTGCTGATGCTTACATCGGAGCGCTCCTCTGTGGTTGCTTGCTAGAGCTGTTTGCTCTCCACCAGAGTCTTTCCTTGTGCCTTACTCAAACATGTTGGATTCTAGGTGCCTGTTCCTTTTGGTTCTGTGTATAGATGTCGTCTGCTGTGACAGTGTTTCTCCACTAGTAACAGGAAGATTTCTTTAATGGTGCCTTTTGGTAATAAGAAAGTTGTTTTCTGTTTTTGTAATTTGTTTTGTTCTTGAGCCTAGCCCCCCAGTGTGTCGCCTTGGCTGTCGTGGTGGAACTCACTGTATGTAGACTGCCATGACCTCAGCTTGCTTCCAATTCACAAAGGCCCAACTGCCTTTGCTGGGATTTAAAGGCATGCGCCACCGCACCCTAAACATACCACACACTAAAACGGAGTTTTAAATTTCATTACAGAATATTTTTTTTTCTTAATAGTTTGAGCTTTGGGTGTTGTGTTTGAGAAAATGTTGCCTGCTGGGTCACGATTATCAAGTGGCACCTCATCTTTAAAAGGGATACCGAGTGAGGAATGTTAAATAGCTCAGTGACAGAAATGGGGCTTAGCACCCTATAGCCCTCGGCTACCCAGGACTCAAACTCAAAGGAACAGAAGATAAAAGAATCAATCCTCTGGGAACATGATGAATAAACGGAATGGTGTTAGCTTTTCAAAAGCTTCTAGACAGGTGTATAAGGAGATAGGAATGTGGAGAACACCTGTTAAGAAGCTTTACAACCTTGCCCCGGCAGTGGTTGTGTACGCCTTTAATCCCAGCACTTGGGAGGCAGAGGCAGGCAGATTTCTGAGTTCGAGGCCAGCCTGGTCTACAAAGTGAGTTCCAGGACAGCCAGGGCTACACAGAGAAACCCTGTCTCAAAAAAAAAAAAAAAAAGAAAAGAAAAGAAAAGAAAAGAAAAACAAACATTACAACCATATAGCATCACCATGACATGAAGAGAATTTTATTTAATTTGAAAAACTGTTGGTGTATAATGGATCAGAAATTAAGAAAAGCCTCGTCACTGTGGCACTAATGGTCAGCACCGTTATAAGAGTTCTTTTATGTTTTTTTTTTTTTTTTTTTTTAATGCTAGCTTCGTACTTAGATCTACTGTAATCCAGTTTATCACACTCCTTTGTTTCCAGTGTGGGTACCCTTCCCTCTCTCCTTGTGCCTCCCTTCTCTTCCTTTTCTCCCTCTCCTCTCTCTAGAGAGTTTTGCAGTCTAATCTTTGTCATGAGCCACACGAAAGCTCACTACTGTGCAAAGGATGCGCTTGTCATCCTTAGAGCTTTGTCAGCCTGTGGGTAGAGATGCCTTTAGAAGTCACCGATCAGATCTCCTGAATATCAGATATTTACAGTATGATTTATAACAGTAACAAAGTTACGGTTCCAGCAGTGAGACTGTAGAATGAGAGAATAATTCTATGACTCTATAATTGAATCTTCTATAATAGAATCGTAGACTAATTCTGTGATTGGGGGGTCACCGCAGCGTGAAGAACTGTATTAAAGGGTTGAAGCATTAGGAAGGTTGAGAACCAGTGCTTCTAAGTGGTAGGACTTATTTTTCAACTTTAGCTATCGTCTCCCTTCCTGGGGGTGGGGTGGGGGGTGGGGGGTTGCGTGTTCATTTGTTTGTGTTTCTTTGGTTGTTTGTTTAGAAACAGGGTCGACACAGATCAGGCCTCCAACTTGCTGTCTAAGAGGATGACCTCAAACTTCTGATTCTGCTGCTCCTGCCTGATAAATTCTGGGGTTGTAGATCCTTGCCACTGTACCCAACTAGATCTTTTTTTTTTTTTAAGATTTATTTACTTATTATATGTAAGTACATTGTAGCTGTCTTCAGACACTCCGGAAGAGGGAGTCAGATCTCATTACAGGTGGTTGTGAGCCACCATATGGTTGCTGGGATTTGAACTCAGGGACCTTCGGAAGAGCAGTCTGTGCTCTTAACTGCTGAGCCATCTCACCAGCCCCTCTTCTGTTCTTTTGAGATACAGTTTTATTATGTGTGCAATATCTTTTATGGAGTCATATAATCTACGGGTGGCTTTGAATGTGCAGTCCCTGCCCAGCCTCTCGGGTGATGGATTTTTGAGATTTCATTGAATTTATAGGCTGAATCTTTTAATTGTTCATTTAAAGTAGTTACATGTATTATTAATTATGATCACTTGCTGAAGATCTGTTTGTCAAAAAATATAAACTCTGTATCTTTTGTTCAGATTTAGCCTTCTCTATAATTAGACCGGCCTCTATAATTACATCTCCTCCACTTTTGCAGCTTTAAGCCTCCTCCTCACTCCCTTCCACCTTCCCACAGCTATGCATACAATTCCTCCCTCCCACCTGATGTTAATCCCAAATCTCAGCCTACATGCGGGGCTAGATGTCACTTAACCTACTCCCCTTTCCTGTATAGCTCACAATAATATTTCTGTTTTCCCTGCAGCATGTGGGTGATTCACCCCACTTACTTTCAAATCGTATATGTATAAAAAAAAAAGCTAGTCTTTTGGCTGTTGGCCTAGGGGGTGTTCAATACATCTAAGTGAATTAATTCTAACCCATAATAGAGCTGGTGCCTAAATCATATAGGAAACCAGAAAGAAAAACACAACCCTTCGTTAACCCTCAGCGGATTTGGCTGATCAAGGGTGTGGGGAAGTCACTGGCTCCTGTTTCTATCTTATTCTCTCATTTTCTGGATAGTCTTCAGGAAGAAAAAGCGTGGATTGGCTCCTTGGAACTGTCAGTTCTGCACTGCTAAGGCTGTCCTCCCTTCCCAACTTTCTGGCCCGGCATCCAAGCTTGGTGACAACTGGGAAGGTTTTATTTGGAGCGATGAAAACATTTTACAAACAGATGAGGGGTGGTGAGTTGTATAACATAACCATTTTGAATGTCAGTGAGTTGTAGGCTTTAGTTAATTTTGTTATGTGAATTTCACTTTACAATATGTAAAGAAATCCATCTGGTAGTCAAATACACCTTGAGTCTCATAATTCAGAAGAGAGTTCGTGGCCAGCAGCTGGCCCACAGTAAGGGATGCAGGCTGAGGCGAGGGAGTCCTCTTGGGGTTGGCGCTGACTTGTGGTGATAAAGAGGACATGTGAGTGACGGGAACAGAGTTAGACAAGTGGCTAGAGATTACTAGAAGTTGGGAAAAGGAACTGAGAGAGGGGGAGGGGACAGGGAGGGAGGATTTGATCAGTGCCCATTTTATATATGTGACTACACTGTACCCCTGATCGGCCTAATCCACTAAGATTTAATTAATGAGGAGCTGTGTTGTTCTTTCTTTCTGGTTATTTCTTATATGATTCTCTCTCTCTCTGTCTCTGTCTCTCTCTCTCTCTGTCTCTGTCTCTCTCTCTCTCACACACACACATACATGTCACACACACACATATACATGTATACTTATATATACATATATAACAAGTTTTAGAAAATCATACTGACTCCCATCCACTAATATTTTAATGTAAGATAAATACTTGGAGCTTCACACTCAAGTCCAATCCTTTAATAGTAGGACCACATGGAACTCATGTTTATTCAATTCCAAAAGAAAATAATAATTCTACACAGTCTCAGGGCTATACCTTTGAGTATAGTTGTTTCCATGTTCTGTTTGTTAGAACAAAATAGCCTCAGAACTCAACCTAAACCCTGTCACTGAGCAGAGTGTGGCAAAAGATGCCCAATGCCTGGCTCCCTACCCCTCACCCACCTGGGTAGCCTGGGAGAGCTACTACCCAGGCCCGGATCCAGGACTTTGAGCTGGCCCACCATAACATCCACCCCACCTAGGAGCTGGTCAAGTATGTGAAAGGGCCGGTCCTGCAGATCCAAAGCTGCTGGGTTCCCATGACTCAGGGCCATAGCAGGATATCCCGAGAGGAGTCTCTGAGGGTTTGGCACTGATAGCAGAGCAGAAGCCAGAGGCCTCAAACCAGACCCATGACTCATTGCAATGAGCATCCGCAAGCTGTGTGGGCCAAAGGGCAGACTGTGTGACATGCTGTGACACACCGCAGCTTCCATGGTGAGATGCTTTGCTGTTGTTTGTTTTTAATTTTTGTTTGTATTTCCTTCGAGGGGTTTACAGAGAAGAGGGCAGATATGGGAAGACTGAGATTATAGGGTGTATGATGTGGAATTCACAACGATCAATAAAAATTTATGAAAAACAAAACAAAACATAGGAAACGACTCAAGTCCCAACCACAGAGTATAACACTCAGACGCACATCCCCAGCTTATGTATTGCACTGGGCCCTGTGCAAATCGTACATCATAGAGATCCTAAGTGGAGAGAAAGGGGCCTGAAAGCTCCTACCGACTGAGTAAGCACACTGAGGCAAGAGTCTGGAGCAATGGTTCCCAACCTTCCTAAGGCCGCAACCCTTTAGTGCAGTTCCTCATGTGGTGGCGGGTGACCTCGAGCCATAAAATTACTTTGGTGGCTACTTCATAACGGTAATTTCGTTAGTACTACTAATTGTAACGTAAACATGTGATACGCAGGATACCTGACCTGTGACCCTTGTAGGGGTTGAGACCCACAGGTTGAGAACCACTGGTCTAGCGGAACCTTGTAAGAATTAGATTATTAAGAAATAATCCTTATGGCAGGGAAATAAGTAAGACGTAAAGCGTTTCTATCAATTCCTTTAAAGTATAACGTGCACGCTGGACTTTTCCACCAGTGCTCAGTCGGAATTTAGAAACAGAAGATCTATCTATAATGAAGGACTGTTCCCAACTCCAGGAACAGATTTAGATAGTGTGTTGGCACTAGCTCTTCATGTGGGCAGCTTTGTCCCAGAATTTGTAGAACTTAGGCACAGACATTGGAAGCGAACAAAGATAGCTCAGGAAGGAAACGCTAGAGTGCAGGGTATATCTACAACTGCACCAAATTACATGTGCTCTGTGTCTCCTCACCCTCCATTAGACCATTAATAAGCTGCGTAAGCCCTGATGTCTAGCTTACTTATGTCATGAAATGACGGGAGGCACTGTCCTTGGGACCAGCAAAGGACAGAAAGGCATGGCTTCAATGGCAAGTCCAGTTATTTGATGTCTTTCTGATTCATAATAAGCAGCAATAATGTTCAATTTTAGCTGATCAGACTTCAGAGAACTGTTAACTGTGAGCTGCTCAACCTAAATAGGGACATCTAAATCACTGTCCCTATATACACATGTGTTTGTGAACACACACACACACACACACACACACACACACACACGTGCACACACACATACAGACAACACACTCATGCATACATATTCACAGGTGTGCACCCACACATGCACACACACACACACACACACACACACACACAGAGTTCAGGAAATAGTGCACAAGAGAAGACAGAAAGACCAAAAGAGCCGGAGGTTAGAATGGGCTGTTAGGAAACAGTGTAGTGTCTGCTGGGCACGCCGGAGCTGCCAGCACTCACGAACTCACAGCTAAGCCCTTCGAGCTCCAGCACAGATGGGGAAGGGGCTCACAAAGAACCTTCCCTCTCAGGGCTCAGAGGCTTTGGCAGTTGAAGATGGCTGGAGCAGGGAGAATCTGTGTGTGGTTGGCGCTCATGCTCCAGTGAGTGGCCTTACATGCACAGGACTGACCAGACTCAGTGGACTACGAAGAGAGCAAGGGACATGGTAAGAGGTGTAGGGAGGAGTCAGAGGCCGAGTCTGAGTAGATGGGATCAACATACACTGTACACATGCATGGATAATAATAATAAGAAGAATACACCTAAGATTGACCTAAGTGGTCAATTTTTTGGTTTTGCCATGAAGTCCTTGGACAACTTTGATTCATATACGATATACACGTCCATACTAATAATGATGGACAGGGAGGTGGTGGTGCTGCTTGGAGCTAATAGGCACAGTCTGTAACTAACGCTAAGGTATGCTCCAGCATGACCCTGTTTTCTTGCAGAGCATCACTCCTGGAAAGGCCACTGAAGGGTCCTGGGGGAGCTGTGATCAGTTACCTACATTTATAGGGATGATAAGCCTCCCAAAGAGGTAGAGAGAACTTAAAGATAGACAGAATGAAACTATTCAAACCTTCTCCCAGATCATTGGTTCTCAAAAATACGTGTGATTCTTGAACTGCCCTGATAGATTCAGCTCTTAGATAACTCACCCCATAGTCCCTTTGGATGCTTGAAGGAAAATGAGACTGCCAGGCAAGGACATAGCACTGTGGCCCCTTTAGAAGGGAGAGAGATGTCTGGAGGTGACAGTGCTCTAGGGAGGCAAGGGCTAGCAGTCAGAGAGAACGGTGCCGCAATAGTCACGGGAGTGTTGGATCGTCCTCATGACTGTTACAATCTAATGAAACCAAAGTTACTTTTAAATTTATGCCTTCATAGCCATGTTTCCCAGGCCGGGCAGATTGTGGGGGAACTCGAGGGTATCTAAAGTGTAGTTTGTCAAAAGGGCTAAAATAGGTCTATCCTGTGTATGTTATACCTACCCTAAGAAGTTACCAGGGTTTCAAAAGCCCAAAACCACTATTTCTCAATATGCCATCTTTAGATGGAATGTGTGCATTTCTTATACCGAAAGGCCATGTATTTCGAAAGAAAGCACTTCTACCGGACAGCACATGTGAGCAAACCATGAAGTCCATGTTTACAGCGGACTCCAGATGGAGTATAGAGCAGGTGTGTATGTGTGTGTGTGTGTGTGTGTGTGCGCACTTGTATGTGTGTGTGCACTTGTATGTGTGTGCGCACATGTATGTGTGTGTCCATCCTGCAGATCAAACATGGAGAGGACAAGTGCCCTACATGTGAGTCACAGCCCTGTAGCCTCATTTCTAAAGCCGATAAACTGCACTGTCTCTAATAGACGCGCCTGTCGCACTGCGCTTTTATCTCTCTCTTCTACTAAAGCAGATGCTTTGTTCTCTTCTTAAGATTTTTATTTTATTGTTTATTTATATGTACATGTGTTTCTGTGTGAGTAAGTGCCACATGTGTGGGGGTGTCTGAAGAGGCCAGAAGAGGGCATCTGGTCCTCTGGAGCAGGAGATTCGAACAGCCATGAGTCTCTCAGAGAGGTGCTGGGAACCAAAACTCAGGTTCTCTGGAGAGCAGGAAGTACTCTAACCACTGAGTAACCTCTAGTTCCTGTTTTGTTTTGTGATGGGTGCCCCCCCCCCTTAGTGGACCGAGTTGCTTTGGACTGCACTCTCATTTCCTGTGTGCTAGAATTATTGGTGTGTGCTGCACACCTGGCTTTTTTTTTTTTTTTTTTT
>JADRCD010173367.1:0-29181 GCA_019843815.1 Montemys delectorum | reverse complement strand
ACACACACACACAGTAGAGGATGTCCAGGTCTGTGTTCACTTAAAGATGATGCACCTAACCCTCAAGAGACTAGAGGTCCCAGGGACTTTAGAGGTCAGGTGAGGTTGGGTGTTGAGACGGGGTTAGGGAAGAGATATGGGATGTTGAACAGTTGGAGGGTAGATGGGGGGGGCATAAAACTTGGAGTATAAAAAAGTTGATCAGTTAAAAAAAATATTATATTCTCACACTCGTTGTCAATCTGCAGCATCTCATCAGTTAAATTTACATTTTCCTACCCTGGTACTATCTATGATGGAATCCTCTTTTGTGAGATTTTGTTATGAAAACTGGAATTTTCTGTTAGCTTTTCTTATTGAGGGGGTAGTGCTTCACCATCTGGCCCTATTATTCTTATAGATCCCAGAGACATTGATTTTTCAACTCATACTTTTAATTTTGTTATGATAGCCTGACAACTTGTAAGTTCCTTACATACTAACCAAGAAACTACAAATTTGGTTTACTATCAGAAATAGAATTAAACTTAAAGTATACTGACAGGTTCCTTATATAGAAACCAAATGTATTAATAATTATATTTCTGTGCCTAGAGCAAGATTGATATTAATGAGAATTTGTATTAGAGGGAAAACAATATGAATGATCTGCCAATGCTATTGTTAATATTTGAATTCCAGTAGATTATAATTTCTCTGCACGTTTGCAAGACAAATTTTAGCCCTTACATCAGGTCTTTATGAAAAAGAATCCAAGGTATTTTTAACAAACTTCCTTCAATACCTAAAAATTTTTACTATACTATTTACTTTGCTTGGTATTGAGTCTCAACACTCATAATTTGCTGGTGTTTTATACCTTTGTGCAAATTGTACAAATTTATTCTATATTAAAATAAAACTACAAACAAATATTGGTTCAAAATGTATTTGAAGAGGCACTGGCCGAATTTATGTTATAATATTTAATTTGTATGACAATTAACTTAGAGGGCAAGATGCAAGATAAGAATCTGTAAACATTTCAAGTTAAAATATAGTTATCTATTTTCTTTATTTATGAAAAATAATAATATGTATCTCATTAGGTGTTTCAAGGTTTGTCACGTAACTCATTTTAGAGGTTTGGGTAAATTTTCTTAAACTTTTATGTTATATACTTTCCAAGATATAGAACCTAGTACAAATTTTCTGATAAACAAGCCAAGTAAGGCCAATGCCTAACCTGTAGCCAAGACTCACTGAACGGCCTTATTCACAAGATCTTAGATATCCTTAGATATCTCTTAGAATTTTATTGTATACCCAAATTCAAACCAGAGGGAAACTCAAATAGCAACCTACAGATATGATTAAAGAAAGAAACTTCCTCACACTATACTAGGAACAAGTTGGGCTTGTTTAGGACTTTTTATTTTTATTTAAACTCAAGAAGAAGGAAGACCAAAGTGTAGATACATTGATCCTTCTTAGAAGGGAGAACAAAATGCCCATGGAAGGAGTTACAGAGACAAAGTGTAGAGCAAAGACTGAAGGAAGGACAATCCAGAGACTGCCACACCTGGGGATCCATCCCATATACAAAAACCAAACCCAGACACTATTGTGGATGCCAAAATGTGCTTGCTGACAGGAGCCTGATATAGCTGTCTCCTAAGAGGTTCTGCCAGTGCCTGACAAATACAGAAGTGGATGCTCATAGACATCCATTGAACTGAGCACAGTGTTGCTAATGAAGGAGCCAGAGAAAGGATCCAAGGAGCTGAAGGGGTTTGCATCCCCATAGGAGGAACAACAATATGAACTAACCAGTACCCCCAGATATCTCAGGGACTAAGCCATCAACCAATGAGTACACATGGTGGGACTCATGGCTCCGGTGGCATATGTAATAGAGGATGGTCTAGTCAGTCAGCAGTGGGAGGAGAGGCCCTTGATCTTGTGAAGGTTCTATGCCCCAGTGTGTGGGAATGTCAGGGCCAGAAAACAGGGGAGGTTGGGTTGGTGGGCAGGGGGAAGGAGAGGGAATAGGGAGTTTTTCAGAAGGGAAACCAGGAAAGGGGAGAACATTTGAAATGTAAATAAAGAAAATACCTAATAAGAGAAAAATGAATTCCCATTAAAACATTATACTGGAATACGTAACCGTAACTTAAGCACAGAGGGCCTGGAGTAGGTCTACATAGGCCCTGTCCATGGTGGCTTAGAATCTGTGAGTTCATATGAATATTGGTGATGGTTATTTTGAGACCAGTGTTTTGTTGGTATCCTTTATTCTCTGTGTTTTCTACCCTCTTCCTACCTCCTCTTCAACAGGGTCCCTGAGAGGAGTGGTTATGGCTGAATGCTCCAAGGTCTCTCACTCTCTGTATAATGTCTGGCTGAGAACCTCTGTATTATTTCCCATCTGTTGCAGGAGGAAATTTCTCTGATGATGACTGAACTAAGGCACTGATCTATGAGTATAGCAAAATGTCAACAGCAGCAATCTATTGCTACTTAAAGAAAAAACAAAACTAATAGTGATTCTCTTTACAATACATCCCTGGGCAATTTAGTTTCTGATTCTTGGACATCCATGCAGTATCAGGTTTAGGTCCTGTAACATGGAGTGGACTTTAAGTCAAATCAAATATTGGTTGGAAATACCAAACTTGTGCCAACATTTTGCTAGCATATCTTGGAGGCAGAGCAGTAACCTTTGTTCATCAAAGGGTTATGTTTTACATATCTCTTTTGAGAGTGTCCACAGTACTTTCTTCTACTGAAAATTCTAGAACATAGGGGTGGAAGATCTATTTAGGCACCAGCTCAACTTCTCCATGTTCAATGAGTTGTGTAGGTATTGTCCTCAGCATTGGAGTCTTGCTGTCAGTTTGCAGAAAGTAGCCTATAACAAAGAACTTGGGTTGTCTGGAGATTTTCATGGTACCCCTTTGGCTAAGAACTCAATTGCTTTCAAATACATTTTCTTATTAAATTTATCCTGTTTTTTTGTTTTTGTTTTTGTTTTTAAAGACAGAGTTTCTCTGTGTAGCCCTGGCTATCCTGGAACTCACTCTGTAGACCAGGCTGACCTTAAACTCAGAAAACTGCCTGCCACTACCTGCCAAGTGCTGGGATTAAAGGCATGCACCACCACTCCCAGGCTTAAATTTATCTTGGGAAAGAAAACATATACATACAATTATTATGAACTTGTTTAAAATGTATAAATATACATCTGATATATATTTATGAATTAGGTCTCAATTTAAATCTGATCTTCTGAACACACAGGATTTTCAATGTTTTAGACATAGCCCATATCTTAAATGAACGTAAAATGCTACTTGGTGAAAGTGATAACTGGTAAATAAATAGTCACACAAGTAGGTAAATGTGTAATGACTTAGGTTTGTTGTCTAATTCTCTAATTTGAGGATCATTTATATGTATTGTGTATCATTCTAGATAAGTAGAAAATAATATGATTAATTTAGGCCTTATCAACAAACAAACAAACAAACAAGCACTACAGGAAGAACAATAACAACAACAACCAGACAACCCTGCTGTTATTTGTCTCTCAACTTTCCTTCATCTGCACTGACTTTTCCCCTCTTGCCCAGTTACAGTTTCTTCCTATTTTTCCTTTTGTGCTGAATCTTATCACAAAACACACTTTCTTCAAAGCATCCTTAATGCTGGTTATCAATTTCTGTCATTGGACATCCTTGGTCAGTTACTGGATATTTTGTTTTCTCCTATTATATTTGAATTAAATAATTTATTACAAGGGAAAGACTCAATTTATGTCTCTAATATCTAATGAAGAAACAGTATTTTTTATCAGCTGTATTATCTAAGCTATTCAATTGAGTTTAGAAAGAAAAGTATAAATATGCAATTTATTTGTGAAATTCTAATATTAAGGATATGAAAACAAATGTCCTAAATTCATTCAGTAGATATAGAATCAGAACAGAAGCTATATTTGGGGCATGGATAAACTATACAAGCTAGGACAGGACCTACTTGAGAGGAAAACTATTTGAATGCATCTGTGTTACCAACCTGCCTCAGTTTGAAGTTGGTGCCCTTATTTTTTCCCATATATTGGAATGTATCTTATTTGGAGCACAGTAAAATAGAACTTTGCACTTACAGAACATATTTCTTCAGAAAGGTCATTGTGTGCTTCAAACTCATTAATCCTCACAGCATCCCTCGGGGTGTGTAACATATTACGAAGGTAAAGAATTTTAAAGCTGAGTTGTATAAACAATTTTATCCCATCACACTGAAATAAAATGGCTAAACCTTCAGTTTAACATACCGTACATGCATACCTTTGTAATCTCATGTTATTTTCATGAGGGTAGTTGACTATTCCAGATAACATGTCCATCAAACACATTGCTGATAACACAACATAGTTGATCTGTTAAAAATGTGATTTTATGTTCATTAAATTATATGAGTTCTCAAGGTAAACATTTTGTGTGTATTCATTTTAACTTAGTAATTAGTAAGAAATTATACCCAGGGCAAAAAGAAATCATGGAATGGTATAGCCTGCTTTCACTTAATTTAGGAAGTGCAATGAGAAGAAAACAAAATACTTTAAAGCTCTGATTATAAATATTTGAATATGAATTCTACCCAAACTATATGTGAACTTTGTACTAAATTTTTTTTTCCTTCCAAAATGAGTAGATCTGATCTTCTGATAGAAATGTGTGACATATGGTGAACTTGTAAACTGTAGTGGGAAGTTTGACACAAGCATGCTGATTATGCACTAATAATTACTGTATGAAATATATTATATGTAAAGCTGTTGAGCTGACTCCATTATTCTTGGGAGATATTTTAAACTTTTAATTTAAACATACATTCCAAGTGCTTCAAGATTCTTCTTTTCCTAATACCTTTTATTTTTTTAAGATTATGTACTAATTACATAATTTCTTTCTTCTTTTTCCTCCCTCCACGCCTGTATACTCCCTGTGTAATCTCTTTGAAATTCGTGCCTTCCTCTTAAATTTTGTCATATCCAAACATATATATGTTTGGATGAGGATGTATGCATGTATTCCTAAAAACATAAGTGGAACCTCACAGTCTATAAAATAATGCAAGTAAAGAAGGTTTCAGGGCTCACAATTTGGTATTGGATAACCAAATGTCATGCTCTTCCCAGGTAAGAAAATTTCTCCTGCTCCCAGCATTCCTTGATTGCCTGAAGCCTTCTCTTCCCCCAACTCTGCCAGCTTCCACCCATTTTCACAGGTTTATTAGTTTCATTCTTCTTTGCCTCATGTTTAGGGAGCCATACTGGTGATGATACTTCATGGATACTGCTTCTGACATTTCTTGGAGACATAATGGCACAGCAAACTTCTTGTTCCTCTATCTGTTACAGGCTTTCTAGCTCTGCATTGTGACTGGTTGTGTTTTTCTAATTGAATTTAAGATCTGCTCACCAAGAGGGAAATCATGCATGTTACAGAAACCTCATCAACTACTTAGGGATAGTGAAATCAGGATATTGGAAGGAAAACCTACAGTTACCACTTTACCAACCAAGCGTACTCCCTAACTACATTCTAGATATTTGTGCTTATGCATACAGATAAATAAAGTTCTATCCTTCTTCAAGAAAGCTCTCTTCACTAACCTTTAAATAAGAATAACTCAGTGAAAGTAAGTGTTAATCACTTTATAATCATCAGAAATGTTTTATATTACATAATGTTTGAATAAAGCTTATAATTCTATCAGATATAAAGTTGTGTAAATTGATTGCATTATTTTTCTTATGTACCTTTCAAAGCAGCATACTTTAGCAACTTATTAGAGATTCATTCCTAAATCATTAGTTCATGATGCAACTTAAATATTTCAACAACTTTAAAGAGTGTTTTCTATTTTCATTGGCTCTATTTAAGTACAAGATAATTCTTTTGCTAGAAATTTTATTCATAACTTTATTGAATTATGCTTTTGTATAATTGACAGTCAAAACACAAATTACTTTACAACTCTTGAGTGTCCAATAGGATCATAGAATGTCCATCTCTGAGAATCTTGCTTGAAGTTTTACCAGTGCTCCTGAGTGATGTGATATCTCAGGAACTGAAGATCTTTTAGGCATTTATAAAGAGTTGCATTTGTTATTGTTTACTTTGATTGTTTTTTATTCAGTAAAATTCTAAAAATTTAGTAATTTTCATCATAGTTTTAGAAATTCAATAGTTTGTGCAATTTCATTTAATGATACAAAGACCTAACATGTATCTTGGGAAGTATTGTATTTATTTCTTTGTATTTATTTGTAAATCTACCTTGCAAAATGCATTAAATATTTATTAAACATCTTCTATATAAAGGCATCATACTAAATTTAGGAAGATGAAGAACATTGACTCTACTTTTAGCAAATTGATTGACCTGTGATGTGGCTGGCCACAGAACCAGGTTTCTGAAAGGAAAGCTGAGGCTTTGAAGTGGGGGATGGGACGGCAAGAGAAATAACAAGACCAAGACAACGTTTCTGATCAAGGTCTGATATTTACTTATGAGACTCAGTATATAAAGGAAAGGGAACCCATCCCCCTCAATGCCAGGATCTAGTCGACTCATTAGCATCTTGTTGCTAGTCAGAAACTCCTCAGGCAGATAGATTCAGTAATGCAGTTGGTGGTGACTCCTGGAAGGAAACTTCAGAAGCAGCATGGCAATAGAGTTCTCTTATCTCAGAAAATTCCACCCTACGTGGGCTAGCTCAGTAGGTAGAGCAGAGACTGGGGGAAGGGTACATTGCCATTGACCAAAAGAATTATGAAATTACTGTATTATTTATTATTAGATAAAAGATTGTAATAATAACTCAAAAACACTAATAATAGACATATAATGGGGCAATGGTGTTAATTTGGGAGATAATTATCAAGCTTTAATATAGAGTAGATATTTAAGCAATGGTTTTCAAAATGTACTTGAAATACATATGGCACTGTGGCTTTTATGAGGTTTTTCACGTAAATATGCGAGTAAATGTCTGTTCACTCAATATAGGTCACCAAAGACCAACAAACTAAACATTCCTTTTAAGCATATTTTGATGAAGCTGAGTTTACTCGTGGGAACTTGAGTAAGATTTTACTTTCAATAGTATTGGAGGCTTAAAGGCGAATATATTGCCATATATCCCAACCAACACTGATGAGGATCCATGAAAAACGATCTCCTCGATTCCCTGACAGTTGACTGGTAGGTCCGTCCGCTAGAGAATGTTTTTATTTACAGCTTTTGAAACCTTTGGGAGGAGACTTGTTTCTCCCCCTTCCTGAGTGTTTTGAGTTACCTGAGCTCCCTGGCCCTTATCACTTTCTTTTTTTAAAAAAAAAATAAAGTTATTTCTTTTTATTCTTTAATCCTTTCTTACAGTCTAGACTTCATTCCCTTCATGGTCTGCCCCCCAAACTGCTCCCCCATATCTCTTCCCCCCTCACTCCACCAGGCCTCCGACTCCCTGTAACCTCAAGTGTCTCAGAGCTTGGATGCATCTTCTCTCACCGAGGCCAGATCAGGCAGTCAGTCCTCTGCAGTATATGTGTCAGGAGCCTCATATCAGCTGGTGTGTGCTGCCTGTTTGGTGGCTCAGTGTCTGAGCAATTCAGGGGTCCAGGTCATTTGAGACTTCTAGTCTTCTCATGGGGTTGTCTTCCTCTTCAAATACTTCCAGCTTTTCCCCAATTCAACTACAGGGATCTCTAGCTTCCATTCATTGGTTAGATGCTAGTATCCGTATCTGACTCTTTCAGCGGCTTGTTGACCTTAGAGGGCAGTCAATCTAGGCTCCTGCCTGCAAGCACACCACAGCATCAGTAACTGTGTCAGAGCCTTGGACCTCGCCCACCATTTTTGTCACTGCAGTTCCTTCAGATAGGAGTAACTCTGGGTCAGAGCTTTTGACTGTGGGATGGCAACCCTATAACACCACTGTCCCTCCACTGGTGGTAGACTCTTTAAGTTCCCCCTCCCCACTGTAGAGCACTTCATTCAAGGTCCATCCCCAAGAATCGTGAAAGTCTTTCACTTCCCAGGTCTCTAGTACATTCTAGAGTGTTCCCCCACCTCCTACCTCCTGAAATTGCCTATTTCCAATCTTTCTGGTGGCCCTCAGGGATTTACTTCTTTTTCCCTCCATCCAATGATCATGTTTACCCTTCCTCTCCCTGGCCCCTCTCCCATCTACATCCTTTCCTCCCTCTTCCACCTGTGACTGTTTTCTTCTCCCTCCTGAGTGGAATTGAGGCTTTCTTCTGCTTGTTAACTTCCTTGAGGCTTGTGGATTGTGTCCAGGGTATTCTATACTTTTAGGCTAATATCCACATATTAGTGAGCATATACCATGCATGTCTGTTTAGATCTGAGTTACCTCACTTTGGATGATATTTTCTAATTCCATCCATTTGTCTGCAAACCTCATGACATCCTCGTTTTTAATAGCTGAATAGTATTTCATTGTGCAAATGAAACACATTTTCTGTATCCAGTCTTTCATTGTGGGGCCGCAATGAATATAGTGGAACACATTCCCCTATGGCATGTTAGGGCAAATTTTGGGCATATGCCCAAGAGTGGTATAGCTGGGTCTTCAGGTAGATCTATTTCCAGTTTTCTGAAGAATCTGCAGATTAATTTTCAGAGTGGTTGTACCAGTTTGCAATCCCACCAGCGATAGAGAAGTGCTCCTCTTTCTGCACATCTTTGCTAGCATGAGCTGTCATCTGATTTTATTTATTCTAGCCATTGTGATTGGTGCAATGTGGAATCTCAAGCTTGTTTTAGTTTTCCATTTCCCTGATCACTAAGAATTTCGAACATTTCTTTAAATGCTTCTCAGGTCTTCGAGGTACTTCTGTTGTGAATTCTCTGTTTAGTTCTATACACCATTTTTAAATTGGGATGTCTGGTTTTCTGATGGTTAGCTTCTTGAACTTATTATATATTTTGCGTATCAACACTCTATTGGATATGGAGTTAGTGAAGATTTTTATCCAATCTGTAGGTTGCCAGTTTGTCCTATTGACTATATCCTTTGCCTTACAGAAGCTTTCCAGTTTCATGAGGTCCCATTTATCCATTCTTGATTTTAGAGCTTGACTCATTGGAATTCTGTTTAGGAAATTTCCTCCTGTGCCAATGAGTTCGAGGCTCTTTTCCACATTATCTTCTATAGAGTCAGTGTCTCTGGTTTTATATTGAGGTCCTTGATTCACTCATACTTGAGCTTTTTACAAGGTGACAAATATGAATCTATTTTCATTTTTCTTCATACAGACTGCCAGTTAGACTAGCATCATTTCTTGAAGATGCTTTCTTTTTTCCATTGTATATTTTGGCTACTTTGTCAAAGATCAAGTGTTCTTAAGTGCGTGGTTTTTTAACTGAAAAATCTGTATGACAAGAACCTCAAGGCCAGGCAGTGGTGGCACACATTTTTAATCCTAGCACTTGGGAGGCAGAGGTAGGCAGATTTCTGAGTTCGAGGACACAGAGAAACCCTGTCTTGAGAAAACAACAACAAAACAAAACAAAAAAAACAATAAAACAAACAAACAAAAAGAACTTCAAGTCTCTCAAAAAGAAATCGAAGAAGACTTCATAAAATGGATAGATCTCCCACACTCATAGATTGGTAGAATTAATATAGTAAAAAATGACCCTCTACTCAAAACAGTCTATAGATTCAAAGCAATCCCCATCAAAATCTCAAAACAATTCTTCAAGGATATGGAAAGTGCAATTCTCAAATTCATCTGGAAAGAAAAAAATCCCAGAATTGCAAAAACAATTCTTAACAATAAAAGAACTTCTGGGGGAATCACCATCCCTGACCTCAAGCTTTACTACGGAGCAAGAGTGATAAAAACAGCATGGAATTGGGATAGAGACAAACAGTTTAATGAATGGCATAAGTTTCATCAGTCTTATCTTTATCACACACCTGAGTCTTAGGAGCCTTTCTCTTCCCTCAGAGGTAATAATTACACAGCCATACAGCCAGGTTATCATGGATTAAAATTTTTCATTGTGGTACATTTATGAATGTGTATTTCCAATAGCACATAGAACCCTATGGAAATTAAATTTTACTTATGTCAAAGGTATAGCCTACCTGCCAAGGAAAAAAAAGATATTTAAAACAATAATTTGTCAATTGTAAATTTAATAGTTATATGAACATCATTTTTTGTTTATAAACATTTATTATAGGAGTTACAGTCAATATTTTAAAGTTAGTTACATACATTTATAAATGAATTAAAAACATTATATTTCATGTCTCCATGTTTTGACTACTGGTCATACATACCATAAGACAGAAGAAATAAAAAATACAAATGTGAAACACTAAGAGATGTAAAAAATAAAGCAAAGATTTAACAACAATTTTCTCATTGAAAAAGATTTGTAATCTATTGCAAATCAGTAAAAATTAGTTAAATGGAAAACAGAGTGAGTTGTCAGATATTCTTCAAATTTATATATTGTCCATTTACTGGTCACAGTAAGGAATATTATTTCACATTAGGAAAAGTTTCTGTTTTTATCACTACCCACCACTAAAGTAGAATTGACTTAATAATAGAGATGTTGAATTGGTCTAATGTATTCCAAGTCTTTCTGAGTTTATATGAGAAAATATCAATTTTTGTTTCTATGTACAGTACTATGAGCTGTGAAACAAGAACTACCAAAGATGTCACTAGGTAAACGTATTGTAGTTTTTGAAGCCTGTTCATCTGCCACTTAATTTTTCTCTGAAAAATATTTAGTGACAGAATATTATTGAAAACATGAATTGGCTCACTGGTGTTTGAAGTTAGATCCATACAAGTGCTTTTTAAACATTGTTTAAAAGCATCAAAAACATTTCTCAAACCTGAGGTGAGATCTGTCAGTAAAGTACTTGCTTTGTGAGTATAGGGCATGGGTTCAGTCCTCAGAGCAGAAGTAAACTGTTGTGCACATCTGTAATCCCATTGCTAGGAAGGCAATGTAGTCATTCAGATCCCTGGGAAGCTCAACCAACTAGATTATAGTTCTTGGCAAGTTTCAGTCCAGTCAGAGGATCTGCCTGATAATAAGGAACCAGTGTCTGAGAAATGATGCCCAATGCTGTCCTCAGGTCATCCTATAAAAGCAAATGTCATCCCTTCTGACATAAATACAGGCACACTGACATGTATTAACACACACACACACAAACACACACACAAACACACACCTCTCAATTTATAGGAAATTACCCACTGATAATCCAGATTGCAACATCAAGAGTTTCAGAAGTCAAATTCCAAGTTGTTTCAATTTTTTCTACTTATTTGCTTATGTCTTATAAATATATACCATTAATTTATTGAATGAACAATTATTCCATAGAGTAACTGATTTGCTCATGAGAACTAATGTTACTACTAATATTCCTTCAAATAACCACATTAGTAAGTTTTTCAAACATATTTCCCATTTAACTCATCATGGTAGATGAATTTGCATGACATCTTATGGAGAAAAACAGATTTTATGAATAGTAATTAAAAGACAATATCTGAATTGTTCCTTTCATTGGATATTTCAGATATGCCATTAGTTCTTGTGAAGTCTAGGAAGTATAAATAAATGGTCACTATCTCAAAAACAAACTTCTAATTCCAAAGCATAAAAAGAAAATTATAAAGATGTACAGAAATAAATATACCTCAGTGTTCAAAATTGCTAGTACTCTCTCTTGGTCCAACAGGACCAGGAGAATTTAATAATTCCTTTGTTCCTACTTCATCTGACCAAATTCCCTCTCTGTATAGAAATGTATTTCTTTTTCCAGTGATGAGTTTTATTACACCATTGTTTTAAGGAACTATTTTAATGTATATGTAGGCAAGTTTGTCTATCCGTGTCTATGAATGAAATGATCTGAGGAAACACAAAGAAGGTATCCGAACCCATGGAGCTGGTGTTATCCCTGATATAAATGCTGAGAGAACAATTTGAGTCCTCTGAAAGACCAAGAGGTGCTTTTATAGCTGAGCTATCTCTGCAGCCCCTGTGCCACCACATTTAGCTTACAATTCTCTGACACTTTAATGCAATTAAATTAGAAAATAATCTTTACTAAACAGGCTATATGACATGGCTCCTGAGTGATTTCTTTATCCTTTTGTCATAGTTTCCCTCTGAATCTCTTCTCTGCAATTAGAGGTTTAAGTGAGGCTATGGGGTCTTCTGCAGGTATCATTACCTTTTTATAGAATGTCCTAGCTGTCTCCGTATGGCTACATCTACTCATGACTTTAGTTAATGTCAGCATTAGCCTCCTTTGAGATGTCTCTTGCTGCCCTACTATATCAGCATCATTTCTTTATCTACTCAAGCTTTAGCTCATTACACCAGTTAATTTTCTTCACCACAGCCCACAGCAGTCAGGAATATATATATATATATATTCCTGATTATTATATTATAAATTTTACAAATATAAAAATGTGTGTGTGTGTGTGTGTGCGTGTGTGTGTGTGTATGCATGTCCAGATGAGTGTGTACTTCAGCCTTGCCTGAGGTTTAATGTAAGAGATATAATAGGGCAGATTATTACTCATCATTCACATCACCTACTGCAGTAGTGGTGCCAGAATTTAGGAAGAGATCAATCTGTTGGAGGGAGTGCCTTAGAAGGGAAAGGATATAGCTAATGCATGTGTGTGAATATATAATATTTAGGTAATGAATATACTTTTACAACACAGGCTGAAGGATGAAAACTATTATTCCTACTTTTTAGATTTTTCATATTTAATAATGGTCACAATTCATTCCTGTTTATTTTTTTTTTCTTTTAAGGGTAGTATTCTGATTAACAGGGCACCCTTTCACATAATTCATCCATGGGGGCTCCCAGGATAACAATTTAACTGTACACTTAAAATTATTTAGGCCCATATTTAATTACATGGATTTTATGCTGGCACATATTAATTCATCTGACCTCATTAGAGCAGTTTCATAACTTAATTAGGCTTCAAATAAATTAAATTTTCAGTATTTAAGGGAGGGGGAGCTGGCAGTTTCCGTGAGCTTAGGACTGCCCTTATGAAGTTTTCAGTGTTTAGGAAGTAGGATTAAAGTAAACTCTGTCACATATTTTAATATCAAAATTACTTTCTTTTGTTATCTCCGAAGTTAAAATTTCTTCCTATAAGAAAAAAAATAATGTATTTTAAAAGTTAAAATAGTACTGTTTTTCTGAGAAATGTCTAGAAGAAGTTTTTAGCATGAACTTTCTAGTTCTTAAAATTGCATTATTGTAATGCTGCCCTTAAAACTGTTATGTAATGGTTTATACCATCTTCTGCACTAAATAGCATTGTTTTCAGAGTATTCTACTTCAAGCTGTTGTGCACACCCTATATAGAACAAGGCCTACCTATCTCTATCCTTCACCTTTACAAAGGGAGCAGCTGCTGTCCTACAAGACAGCCTGAAGGCATGCTGGCTTGACTGATGACCAAAGATTCTTTGTCTGGCCAAAACTGGGCTAGAGAAACCCAGTTAACATTATGGTGCCATCAGTCTCTTACAACAGTTATCCTACTTGGGATTGTTATTAACTCTTCAGAAGCACAGATAAAGTAACTGGAACCAGAGTTCCAGCAATTTCATAACCTCTCACATACAGTATCACCCAGTAAGATTTACTCAAGGGAGACCCACACCCAAGCTTTTCTAACAAAAACAATGTACACAGCTTTAAAACTTCATTCTACTTTATGTCCATGAGGAAACAGGAATGCATTTTTGATATATAACTGTAAGTGTTAGCTTTTGGATATGCATTGTGGAGATATGAGAGTTATTCTTTCTTATGTGTGGATAACATGTGTTTGCATATTCATAAAGGTAGTACATATAGCAACTATCTTGATAATAAACACTCTTCTTAGCAGCTTTTATACAACACTTAATAATATAAATATGTCTACATTTTGAGAAGTAAGCTTAGCCCATGGGAAATAGGAAATTAAGTATAATTTCAACTGCTTTAATTGAACCAAATGTATTATGTAAAATACACTCTACAGCCAATTGTTTAAACAAGCCAACTTTAGGCCAAAATGTATGCTGTACCACTGACACTAGATTGCTTCTGACAGATGGCAATGCATTAGACATTATCTAGGATACATAAACTACACAGCTTCTTATCTTCTGAAAAAAAAGTCCCTAATCCATCAATATTTCTTAGAATGACAGGTTTCAGTAGATTATGTCTTATGTTTAAAATAAGGAGGATAAATTTCATGTATTTATGGATGTGATGCCAATTAATTATCCACATAGTCTATGGAATGCATTGTATAAATACACATTACACAATTTAAAAATTTACTAAAGTAGTTTAGATTACTTCCATTGTGCAATATAGATCAATATCAAACTCCATAAAGTGATTTAATAATGTTTATACTTACATTCTTAAAGTTAATGCAAATTAAAATCCACACTTCCAGAGGGTCAGTATAAATTGCAAATTTAATTTAGCATGAAAAACTCCATAGTAGATATACTACTTAGTAAAAATGCACAATATGTGCATGGGTGTAAAAATCAGATTTTCAAGCTTCAACGTGATAGCATATACTATTATGCAGTTAAAAAGTGCTAATATTGGGTGCATTTTCAAGTAAATAATATATTTTTAAATACTATAAATAGACTGAAGACTGATAACTTCCTATATATAGGTTTAATGATAACTGTATCATTAAACACTGATACAGTTTCCAAATATTCTATTCAAATGCAGAGCGTGTTAGCAATCATTTCTACTAAGAAGTAAATGATAAAGAGCAAATGATTTTACTTCTACATAAATATTAGTTCCAACTTACTTCCTACTTTTCATATGCTTTAGTGATGGCACTCAGAATTAGCTGCCTGCCATTCTCCCAAGCCTTGCTGTGTGCATGTTCTTAGTTACAGTCTGCAACTTCTGTTCATGCACTGTGTTCTTTATGACCTTTATTTTCTCTTCAGCTGCTTTTACAAAAGCAGAAGCCTGCAACTTTCCGAGTCCAAGAGATTGGACTGATATAACCTTATGATATAAGTTCCAGGATTTCAAAGTTGGTCTTAGCATGACAGAGACATTTTGTATATATTCACTGAAATCATGAACTGTGGCAATTGTGGAAATGAAAACATGATAGATTACAACTGTTTTCTCTGTTTTTCTAAATTCCTATGTATAATTACTGAGCTATTACTCATTCTAAGTATGCCCTACAGAGAACAAGCAATAGAAAAAAATCAAAATGATTCATTAGAGATATCACAATAACTGTGGTCTTGGGTGGATTTCTCAAATCAAAAGTGAATTCTCTTTTTCCTACAACATGCAAATACCACAATAATAAATTACTTTGGCAAAAGCTCTGTCTACATTAGCATTTCAATGGTACGTGTTTACACTGTACTGTTCAAGTCATTTCCATTTTCTTTTTTATTTTGAAGGAATTGCCTCAGATTGTACATGGCTGACATTTTCTACCAAATTCATAAAGCTTAAAGAAAATGTCAAGATAGAATCAACCTCAATAATATTTTTAGATAAATATGATGACAGTTGTTGAGGACCTCAAAATGAATGGTCTGATACCTACAAACTAAAGTCAGTACTAATGTCATCCAAGGCTTTCCTCCAAGTCTTATCGAAACAGGCACTTTACCACATTCTGCTTTCTAGCTCAGCGTTTACAGTGCTTGCACAGATTTCTCATTAAACAATTCCTTCATTCTCTATTTTAGATGAAATCTTTGTTCATAAAGTTCCTCCATGGAAATCCTCTGCATTTTCCACTACCCAACGTTTAGTCATTCTAGAGACCACCCATAGTGCTTTCCACTTACCATACAGTTCTCACTCTTTAAATGGATTAAAAGCAAGTACTGCATACTATGCTATCTTCATTTTCCTGTATTTATAGCTATAGCTTAGTAACAGGGTTTTTTTTTTCTTTTTTCTTTTTTTTTAAATCCAGTTTGTGTGTAAAATCCCTAGATTTACAATCTCTGTGGTCACAATCATTTAAGTAATGCCAGTGGCTTGCCAATTGGAATCATGCATACAAGGAAGTGAACCACAGCCCTCATGTTCATAAGTTTAGCTTTGCTGTACTAAAAATAGACCATAACTTTGTGCTGTGGATTCTCCTTTTTATGCTTCAAATCATTCTAATATACTTTAATGATTAGAATACCTAAAACCAGATACTTCTAAATATTAAATTAAAATTTTGCTTTGTTATCCTTATCATAGCATTTCTGGAACAATGCAGTAATATATTTTATTTTTTGATGTTTAAAAGTAAATCCTCTACAATAGACATGTGGTAGATACAAAATATAACTACATAGAGTAAACACAGTTTCGTTTCTTTTAATTTGTAAAATAGGATTAAGAAATGACTCAGCAGGAAATTACAGTCCTGGAATTGGGAGTTGGTGGAGCCTTTGAGAGGTGTAGTCTGTTCTGTGGAAGCTGGATTACTGAAACACAGTCTGAAAACACACAGGATCCTCCTTTTCTTTTTCCTGCTCATCCTATGGTTCTAAGTTGAAAAGATTTGTCAACAATGGTTCCTACCTTAGCACAGGTCAAACCACTAATAGATACAGACCTCAGAAACTGTGAGGTAAAACATTTTCTTAGTAATAAAAATCTAAGTAGCACAAGCTACCTTGGAGCATTTAGTAAAAAAAACTTGATTGGAACTTGTGGGATCTGAGAACATTTGCTCACAAATAATGCTTATTCCGCAACACATGTTATTTTAAATGATAAAGGATAATTTAAAGTTTCCTAAATATATGCAAAAGAAAAACATTACAATTTAATACTTAGAATTAATAATTAATTTAATAATTGATATCTAAAATATAGGTTAGAAAGAAATTTGTAAATTAAGAAAAAGATAAAAGTATTATTGGACTCCTGAAAACAAAATAATAGAAAGATATCAATGGGTATTAGCCACTCATTAAGACAACTAAGAAGGAGAAATAGTCTTCTCCGGGGATGAATACCTCAAATGATTATCCAAAAACAAAGGTCAACATTGAAAACGTATGCATATGAGTCAGACTACATAGACTGAGCAGTTTATAGTTGTGTATTTAGGAATATACACATATAAGACAACTGTTAAAGAGAAGAGAGACTATGAATTTTAAAGAGAGAGAGTGTGTGGGTGTTGTGGGGAGGGTTGTTAAATGAGAAGTTTGCAAAGAGCAAAGAGGAGGGAAATGATATAATTATACTCTCAAAAAATTATAAGCCATGTGAAAACTTCCTGGGGAACATTGGGAAAGCTCAGTGGGTAAAAGCAATAGGATCACAATTCTGGTGACCGAAGTTTCCTACATTGAAGAAGAGAACTAGCTATAACACTATTGTGGAGAAGAGAAGAGACACACGTGTCTGATGACTCCTTGAACAGAAAGAATAGCCCAAATGGAAAGTTACTGGTTCAGTGAGATACCTTACATCTAAAATAAAAAAAGTGAAGATACCAGATGTCCACATCTGGCCTCCACATCCATGCACACACAGGTGTGTCTGTACCTGTTTACACATCTGTATACACCTGGAGTGCATGAGTGTGTATGTGCACTTACAGTACAATATCAATTCAGAAATGCACAAAAACCTACACATTAGAATTTCTTTTATATTTCTGAGATTAGCTAGTATCAAAATAGAAAAAAAGTTATCAGAATATACGCAATAAAAGAGCCTTTCTAATTTGTTGGTTATTACTCAGAGTGGGACAACCTTTGTGAGTTTAAATATTTTAAGTTGTTTAAACTGTAATGTTAAGACCAAACATAGACATGATTAAAACATTCCCCAAAATTACTTTAGGCTGCATGACAGACAATGGGTGAATTGGGAGAAGTTGTGGCAATGCTGAAAAATGCTTAGAAGTTCTTAATAATCACAGTCTGGAGAGTGTAAGATGTCAGAAAGACAATGCATAGAGAGTAAAAGACCAGGGAACATTCAATCCTAAACATGATGTCTTGGTGAAGTTTCTCCCTAGATGTTTAAGGGCCTATGTGGAAGAAAGAGAAGTATGATTGTATGATGCAACAATAGTGAATGATTCCAAGGAAACATCATTTTCTGATAGAAGACTGATAGACATCTATTAATTCTCAGAAACTGTGACACGACACACAGACTTGGTTGGCCTCAAACTTGACAATCTACAACTCTGAGAAGGGAAAGTGAACACATTATAGCATTAACCAAGAACTTATTTACAATTGACACCAGCTAGGAAAAATAACCAGTTTCTTTGCAAGTATGAGTGTCACATGGTAGGGCAGACTCTATGCCCAGGAATAACACAAAACAAATTTTATGTTGTTTTTATGCTGTCATTTGGTTCTGTTTTTTGTTTGTTTGGTTGGTTGGTTGGTTGTTGTTGAGTTTATTTATTTGTTTGTTTGTTTTTTAAGGAGAGAAAAACATTCAAGTTTAGTATGCGAGTTAAGGGAAGAGTATGGGAGGAATTGAGGGAGGACCATAAGACTATAAGCAAACTATATTTTATAAAATTCTCAAAGATTAAATAAACCATATTTTTAAGATTAAAAAATATGGTAAAACATGATAAAATTTAGCAAATAGATTTGATAAGGTAAGAAATAGCCACTCTCACAAAAAAAAGTGACAAACATCAGCAAGTGCACCCCTCCAGGAATCTAAGGCAGGAGATTGACAGACTCAAGACAAGCCTGGGCAACAGAAAATTAATATCCCCATTTTTGGACATTTCAGATAAGATCATCCTCTTTGAGTCCTGGGGATCATCTCATATTCTGCATCTCTGGGATTTTATAGAAGTTCGCCCTACCCCTACCCACCTCCAAGAGATTTATTCCAGTTCACTCTCCAGGCTATCTGGGCTTCTTGCCTGTCTCTCCATATACATAATCCTGCCTCTCTTTTACCCTCCCCCTCCTCTATTCCACCAGGTCCCTCCCTCTACCTTCCACGATTATTTTATTCCCCCTTATAAGTAGGATTGAAACATCCTTACTTGGGTCATTCTTCTTGTTAAACATCTTATAGTTTGTGGGTTGTATCATGGGTATTCTGTAATTTTTTGGCTGATATCCACTTATAAGTGAGTATATACCTTTGACAGTGCTTCCAGTAAAAGTCAAAATTTTTGACCCAGAAATGTTCCTGTCTAAAAAAAAAAATTCAGGGATAAAAATGGAGCAGAGACTGAACTGAAGGAAAGGCCATCCAGTGACCCACCAAACTTGAGAACCATCCCATAGGTGGACACCAAACTCTGACACTATTACTGATGCTGTTTTGTACTTGCAAACAGGAGCCTAGCTTGGCTTTTCTCTGAGAGGCTCTATTAGCAACTGACTGAGAGAGATGTAAATACATACAGCAAATCATTGAACTGAGGTCAGGGACTCCTATGAAAGAGTCAGGGGAAGGGTTGAAGGAGCTGGAGGAGGTGACAACCCTATAGAAAGACCAGCAATATCAACTAAATTGGACCCTTGGGAGCTCCCAGAGTCTAAGCCACCAACTATAAAATCATACATGGGCTGGTCTGTGTCTCCCAGCACATATGTAGCAGAAGACTGCCTTGTCTAGCCTCAGAGGATGTGCCTAATTCTCTAAAGATACACCAGGGAAGGAGGATGCTGGAGGGGGGTGTGAGGGATGGGGGAAAATCCCTTCCCACACATATAACATGAAGGACACTCCCAATGTTTTCTCCTACAATTTTGTGTTTCAGATTTCTTTGGAGGTATGTGTGTATGTGTGTGTGTGTGTGTGTGTGTGTGTGTGTGTGTGTGTATGTGTGTAAAAGTTGATAGAGGTCAGATTTTATTCTTGAGCATGAGGAAATCCAGTTTTCTCTTTCTTTCTTTTTTTCTTTTTGTTTTTTTTTGTTTGTTTTTTTGTTTTTTTTTTTTTTTTTTGGTTTGTTTGTTTTTTTGGTTTTCAAGATATAGTTTCTCTATGTAGTCCTGGCTGTCCCAGAACTCACTCTGTAGACCAGGCTGGCCTCAAACTCAGAAATCTGCCTGCCTCTGCCTCTCAAGTGCTGGGATTAAAAGCATGTGCCATCACTGCCTGGGGAAATGCAGTTTTCTAAACACCATTTTTTGAAGATGTTTTCTTTTACTCAGCTTATGATTTTTGGATCTTTGTCAAACATTGAGTGCTTGCAGTTATACGTTCTCCTCTTTGGGTTTTTATTTTATTTTATTTTATTTATTTATTTTATTTTATTACATGTGCGTTTTTTGCCAGTACCATATTTTTTTTATTACTATAGCTCTGTAATATATCTTAAAGTCTGGAAAGATAATCTCTCTGGCTTTGTTCCTTATTGCATTGTCGTCAGACAGCATACAAGGAGAATTTTTTTCCATCCTTTGTATTTTAACATTTGTTTGGTGTCTCTGGATATGGTTTATTATATAAAAGATTCCATGTGTTGCTGAGTAGAAAGTATATTTCTTAGCATTTAAGTGAAATGTTCTGTAGGTATCTGTTAAGTTCATTTGATGTATGATATCAATTAATGCTGATATTTCTCTATTTACTTTTGGTTCAGACACTCTGTATATTGGTGATAGTGGGATATTAAAACCACCTACTAATAATGGACTAATTGTACCCTCTGACTTCAAATCTAGTAGTACAATTTTATGAAGTTAGGTATATGGGAATTTTGTGTTTAGGTGAGGAGTGTATTTTTACTTAAGTGTTCCATTGATTATAATGAAGTGTCTAACTTTAACTCATCAGATTAATTTTAGTTTAAAGTATACTTTGTTTATTAGGATAGCAACTCCTGCTTAACTTCTGGTTCCATTTGCTTAACATTCTTTTGTCCGTCATTTCACTCTGTGGAGTTGCCCATGCTTAAAGCTAAAATGTGTTCTTTTGTAAACTACAAATAGATTTCTTAATTAACTTTTCTTTCTTAACTTTTCCAGCCAACCTGTGTCTTTTGATTAGAGAAGTGAGGCCATTAATATTGAAGTTGTATTGGAGTATGTGTTTTAATTGAAGCCATGGTATTGTTGACATTAATGTCGCTTTTGGTCTCCTTGATACTTTAATTTTACTAACCAGAGCTTCATATTTCTTCTCATTGTATCTCTGCAGTGTTACTTACTCTTTTTAGCCTGAACCATTACTTCCTTTATTTTCTTCAGGTTTGGTTTGTGGCATATACATCTTTTAGGCTGTTTATATTGTTGTAAGTTCCTATTTCCTCTTCCAATAATAATAAGCAATTTGTTGGATATGATAATATAGGCTAGCATTGATAGAGTTTTATGACTTGGAGATGGTACTTCTAGATAACACAGTTCCCATTAAGAAATTAATGTAAGGGTCTGAAGGGATCAAGGACACCAAAGAAACAAGGCCCTCTAAATCAACATGAGCATTGTCCATACTAACTCCCAGAGACTACAGCAGGATGCACAGGTCCTGTATGGTTCCTCTGTATATGTATCATGACTTCCAGTTGAATGTTTTTATGGAATACACACAAACAAGTAGATCTCTGATTCTTATGTCTTCTGTTGAACTTGTTTCCTTCTATTAGTTTGTTTTTTCCAACTACAATGTGATCATTTTTATATCTTATTATATTTTATTTTTATATATTTAAGAAATATAAAATGAATGAATGAATGAATGAATGAATGAATGAATGAATGAATGAATGAATGAATGAAAACCTATCTACTTTAGTAAAGGTTACCATCTATTGTCTTGTATACCTGCTTGGGAGTGGGGGAATTAGTTTTCTCCAATAGAGTGAATACTGCTTATATCAACCACTCCAGCACAGGTCTCATGTAGGTGACTAACATATTATTAGGCTCTGCAATGTTTTTGATTGTTTCTATTTGAGTTACACTTTGGTGGGTTTTGCTTGGTTGGTTGGTTGTTTTCTTTTTGGATGTGGTTTTGTATTCTTGACTTTGGGGCTATCTTTAATATTTAATAAGGAATATTTTGTCCACTTTTCCTAAAGGATTATTATTCAGCAACTCACAATAATTATAAAGATTAAATGAAACCTGAAGAAATTAGTATTTTGTAGGTTATCATATATTTGATTTACAAATTACTAATATAAGAAGAAATACAGCTTGTGATACTGCATATGTTTAAGACTGGACATTTATCTATCATCTTTTTAGTTTATCTGTTATTTAACTATATTGTTGCAATAGATCACATAAATTGTGAACTCCCTTATGTCTGCCATCTGAATGTGAAGTCATATCACCCCACTGCAATCTTTAATCTGCTTTAATACATGGCTTTCTCCTTATACCATCCATTTCCTATCAATTTTTCTGAAAAAAACTTAGAGTGTATCTGTTTCTAGTAGTGATTTGAATACATATTACATAAGTATGCAATAGCAATTACTAAATAGAAACACAATAAAATGTCAAAATTAACTGGCATTCTGAGAAAATGCAACCTGTAAAAGGGGAGCTTATTTACACAGAGAAGGGTGACTTACAATATGTTAGGTTAGGAATGATGTCTACAAGGATTTGTATATTATGATGCTATGATGTAGTACAGAATGTACACAATCAAGAAAAGTTAACGATTTGTAATTTATTATTCTCATCAACTGCCAGAAAAACTGATGTCTCATTTTGATAATTCTACTATAACCAATGTCAAGAGCATGGGATGTATTTAGCAAGTGTGGACACGTGTGTGTGTGTGTGTGTGTGTGTGTGTGTGTGTGTGTGTTGTGTGTGTGAATGTATATGTCTTTGTGTGTGTGCAACTGGCCATGTTGACTGAATAACATGGCCATAAAAATCAGAATTTTAAGTGACTATACTGTTTCTTTTAAATCATAACAAAATAACTTGAGTTTTCAGGCCAAATGTATGAACACAAATGTATTTTTGTTCCTGAAAATTCTCCACCTTAGCTATGAAATGACATTTTAGAAACAAATTGCCATAATGAGTGCCAAACTAAACACTTCAACTATAGTAAGGGACTCAAGAAATAGTTGTTTATATTTGAAAACATATGTGTTCATTATGAGTAATAGAAGAAAGAATCTATTTAGTTGCAGGAAGATAATGTAAGAGGAATGACAGTGGTATTTACTGCCGCTTACTTTGGGGCAACATCAATGATTTGTTTTGATTACTACAATTTTTATACTCTTGACATATTTGTACTTTATTAATGACAAGAGTGAACGTATTGATGTTTTATTTTGATAAAATGTTGTGATAAAATTAAATAAATTTATAGAACTATGTTTATTTTATAAGATCAGAAATATCTTAGAGTAATTCATATAAAGACCTTAAGTTTGTGGAACAATGAGGAATAGATACAAATACTCAAGACACTGATTTAAGTGGCTCTGTCCCTTTTCATGTGATAATGGAAAACCAAATTTCTCAGGATTCATTAAGAGACTTAAAGCATGTGAGCACACATTTATTTGGTAGATGGCTTATATGTTCATGACACTAAAGTGATGTAACCTGTAGCAGTCTTTCACTCCTTACAATTCACATTTCTTTTAGAATTATAACATAATAATGCTGACAACTGATTTATTAAGTGAAGTATTAGTTTTCCCATAGATTTTGACCATCCATGACCAGTTGTCTTGTTTCCTGGGTCTGTTATAGGCAAAATATCATGGGGTAAATTGTTCATCTTTGAATATATATACATACACATGTGCTGGGGGAGGGTTACAGAGACAGAGACAGAGAGAGAAATAGAGAGGGAGGTGAAGAAGAATTTGAATTACATTAACCCCGAGACTGGAAGGTCTCATGGCAATTCCACGTCTGTCCACATCCCATAGTTCCAAGTATGGTAATGATACTTTGCTACATGGACCACTGAGAACTATTCTAAATCTCAACCAAATATTTATCCTTGTTAATGCACATGCTTAAACATTTACTCCTTAGTGCATTTTTTATGAAACTCATAATAATTTATCTGTGGCAACTGTGCCCTTATTTTGGATGTGAGACATGTCTTAAAGTATGCCTATTACATACTCATTGTGGTAATTATAGACTAATCTCTCTATGAGCAGAAATTGTTGAGATGCTTCCTCTCCTACAGTTTATTTTTATTAGTCACAAGGAAAAGGTCATCCTTAGAAGACTATCAGGACCCCTGCAGCAGCAGTTGCTATTTTAAAACATGTAGTCTACAATTTATCAAATTTAGGTATGTATTAAAACATAAAAAGAGAAAAGCAAGTCCGTATGATCTGTTCCTTTGAGCCTATTTATCGATTAATAGTATTTAGCCAACAAGTGTGAGGGAACTGGTTTCTTTCTGTAGAGGTGCACAACCTTCTAAGCAGAGTAAATATTTCCTGTGTTTTGGTGTAGTAGATTTTGCTGTAAGCCAGTATTGAATAAGTGATAGAGAGAGAGACTCAAATTGTTAGAAAAAATAGGTAGAGAGGCTTCAGATGCAATCCAAAATCAATGCAGTCAAGTGCTTTTAAACTGAACAAAATGTTACTCTTCCTGTCAGTGACATCCTGTACTGGATCAATGTGCTGGATACAAAGAGGCATGAAACAGAGATTCCATGGTGAGCAGTTGACATGGTTACAAATGGACTTACTAAAGAGATGAATTAAATGTAATTGGTAAATTTGACCTGCTGTTCTATAAACTCTGAGTCAGGAAATCCTGATAAAATTGACAAATATTAGTGGTGACAATTTTAGTCTTAATTTGTGGCAGGATCTCTCACCTTCAGTAGTATTGACATAAAAGTTAGTTAGCTCTTCTTTTGAAGACCTTGCCTCTTCACACTGGCATTCTTGGTTTCTAATTTTTGTACCACCATCTTCATTTGAGGGTGATATTTTCCTTAAATGGGACCTAGAGAGATGACTTCACGTTTAAAAGTACTTGCTACTCTTGCAGAAGAACTGGATTTGGCCCACAGCACACAAATGGAAACTAACAACCATCTGTAATTACAGTTCTAGATCATCAGATGCTGATGTCCTCTTTGGCCTCCATGGTCAATGCACTTTGTGGTACACAGACATACACACAGGCAAAATACTCACACATTAAAAAAAATAAAGATAAATATTTATAAAAAGTTCCCTAAGAAGAAAAACTCCTCTTGTTGAGATATTCAAGAAATACCATTAACTCATAATATGTTCTTTTCTAGTGTGCTACTTGGCTGGAAATCAAAGTTGATACATATATATATACTGGGGGAAAGTATCATTTAACAGGACCATTTAATTCAAGAACAAGATCACAAAACACACAGAGTTTTCTATGTCAACTCTGTACTTCAGCAGATATTTTTGTTTTACATGAATATTTCATGCCCATATTGATTTTTTCAAAGAAAATATTTTGTGGAAGAAACAAGAGTGTAAGTTAATAGACGATGGCCCAGGGACAAGATGGAGACTGAGATACCAGGAGCTTTTGGGCTCCAGCACCTATATTATTGTCAAACTGTGTCATTAGTGTAAAAGGCCCTAAATTTAGACCAGGATAAAGACTCATCTCAGCCTTATAATTCTAGCATTCAACATAGCCTCCATTGATACACAAGAGGTCCACATCTGAAGCCAGAAAAAAAAAATACATCTCCCAACTCTTGACAACTTCATTCAGAAGACTTAAAATTTCTTTCATATGCTAACAACCTACTACAGTGAGTAACCATGGTGATAGGTTACTTCTCTACTGCCAGTAAAATGAGCCTATTTAAATGAGATGAAATTATATTAAAGGCAGGTTTATTGGGAAGCTACCCTCAAGTGGACAAGTTTACTGGCCCCAAGGACCAATGCAAAAAATATTTTCTTGGGGAAAGAGGATGAGTGGAGGGAAAGGAGAAATAAAAGTATGTGTGTGAGAGGAGACAGAATAAGAGAAGAGAGGGAGAGACCAAAATGTCCGGATTATGTTGGGAAAGAGCCTCCAGGGGAAGGGCACTGCAGCCCTTGGGTGGAAAGTTCAGGGTTGGGAGCAGGGTCATCCAGGTGGGACTGAGGGATGCTGGGAGAATCTGGAGGCCAAGTCTGCTATGGTATGTAAAATATGTACCTTACTCCCTTGTCACAAGATCTGAAACTAAACACCTAGAGTCTCAGTGTGGTAGAACAGAGCAATAGAAGGTAAGGAACAGCATGTGCAGTCTATGAATATACACCACTATATTTCTTTTCTCATAACTGAGCAATAAAAACTTATTAAACACTGTATTTTCTATTCATGCAACAGTTTCATCTCACTGACTTAATAAATATAACATTATCTTCATAGGTCATGAGTTTTGTTTAAATTGTATGATATATACCATGTATAAATAATATTCTATTATCAATCTTTTCTGTTCATTTGGTCTGTTCATTAGTACCATTCATGCCTATGCTTTAGGTGAAAGATAATGAGTAAACATAAACAATAAAAAATAAAGGATATCTATAGAATATCTAAATTGAATGATGACTTAATGACTTTTATCATCCAGGGAATCATTAATACAATCTAGATGCTGTTTTCCATATAAAAATCAAAGAATTAAAATACGTTCTTATTGTAACATTCATTTTATCATACATTCTTTATTATTACACCAAGAAATGGAAATAATCATACTTTCATTGAGTGAGAGTTTGGTGTTCAAAATTATTAAAATGACAGTGATTGACACAAATAAAATGAAAATAATTGAACATAATTATTTAGATCTTAGAGATTTCATTTTTCATCTGACTCTCATTATATTTTATTCTTTGTTGATTTCTTTCCATTTAAAAATCAATTTTAGATCTTTTTCAGGATGACTAACTTTGAAGATGTTGGCCCATCTGTGTTTTCTTTGTTAAGCAGCCTTTCTGAGGTTACTCTGAAATTGTAAGGAAAATGATTTGCTTTGATGAAAAGGGGTTTTCAAATGAAAACTAGCTTCATAATTTCTTTTTGCACTCTATAATAAATTGTTTTTAATACCCACAAAATTCATGATAGGTAGGAAAGTGGGTACATTATTTAAAAATTGCTATTGTTAAGTAAACTTCTTATCTTCAAGGCTCAATTCTTTATGGAGTAAAAGTGTGCATTTTGAAATTTCATGCCTCTTTTAAAAAATGTTTATAATATATGTACAATGATATCTTGACCATAAGTTTACATACCATGATTTTTTGCTGTATCTTATTATTTCTTCTGTATGAAAACATTTATTCTGTATAAAAAACTGGAAAGAAAATTGGTATTAGTTCATTTTAATTCCCCTGCATATTTTTTATTTCCACATACACATTCATGATGTTCTTTAGATGTGGCAAAAGCTCTGAAGGACATTTAACTAGCATCAAGTAACCAGATTATCAGCAGAAAATATAAGTTCTTATAGTCATTACTTCATTGCTCCATGTACATTCCCAGAATTTTAATTTTTTTTAGTTTCTCTGAAACTGACAAGTTTCTAAAAGATAGTAGAGTCAAATAAGACTCATAGTCTGTACAGGGATGTAAAATCCTTTTTAAAAGATATATCATGTGGCATTAGTTTCAATGTAAGAAGACTCTTAAAATAACTAAGTTCTCCTTAAAATAATATTGTGAACAATGATCAGATATTCCAGAAATGCCCTTCATTGATATGGTGCCTCATTCCAACAATTCTTTCTGCTAAAAGTTATTCTTGGGACAGGACCTGAGATATAAATCAGACATACTGGTATCTATTTATGGTGTGACATTAACATAACTCTTACGGACTCTTGAGATACCAATATATTCTATGCATTTACATTTCTCATAATTCTTAAATTCTCTTTGACTAAAAAATGTAGATCGCAAAATATGAACCAATAACTTATATTTTATTAGTTGACTTTTCTCAAAGAAATCTGGCTACATATTGTGTATAGTGTATAACTAACTGTATTTTACCAATAAATTAAAGCAAAATAAATAAAGGGAAATTAATAAAACATAACTAATTCAAACATGATATTTCAGTATCAGGAAAACTATATGTGAATATATTAACATTCAGGCTATTTTTCTTTTTGTGAATTTCATCAATGAATACAGTATTTACAGCATTTCTTTCCTACATTCTTCCCTTTCAATTGCTCCTATATCTTCCTTGACTCCCTCTCAACTATAAGGTATCTTCTTTATTTAATTTTATTTTTAATTGGATATTTTCTTCATTTATATTTCAAATGTTATTCCCTTTCTTGATTTCCCCCCTGGAAACCACTTATCCCATCTCCCTTCCCCCTGCTTTTATTTGTGTGTTTCCCCACCCACCCACCCACTCCTGCCTCCCCACACTGGCATTCCCCTACTCTGGGGCATCAAGTCTTTACTGGACCAAGGGCTTCTCCTCCCATTGATGCCCAACAGGACCATACTCTGCTACATGTGTGGCTAGAGCCATGGGTTCCTCCATGTGTATTCTTTGGTTGGTGCTTTAGTCCCTGGGAACTCTGGGGTATCTACTTGCCTGATATTGTTGTTCTTCCTATGGGGTTGCAAACCCCTTCAGCTTCTTCAGTTCTTTTTCTGACTCCTCCATTGGGAACTCTGTATTTAGTCCACTGGTTGGCTGCAATCACCCAACTCTGTATTTGTTAAGCTCTGGCAGAGCCTCTCAAGAGACAGCTACATCAGGCTCCTTTCAGCTAGCACTTCTTAGCATCCACAATAGTGTCTGGGTTTGGTGACTGTATATGGAATGGATCCCCGGGTGGGGATTCATCAGTCTCTGCTCTACCCTTTGACACTGTATTTCCTACCATGAGTATTTTGTTCTCCCTTCTAAGAAGGACAGAAGTATCCACATTTTGGTCTTCCTCCTTCTTGTGCTTAATGTTGTCTGGGAATTGTATTTGAGTATTCCAAGCTTTTGGGCTAATAGCTTGGAACTTATCATTGAGTACATACTATGTGTGTTCTTTTGTGACTGGGTTACCTCACTCAGGATGATATCCTCGAGATCCATCCATTTGCCTAAGAATTTCATGAAGT
>JADRCD010173366.1:0-11599 GCA_019843815.1 Montemys delectorum | reverse complement strand
AGATAGATAGATAGATAGATAGATAGATAGATAGATAGATAGATAGAATACTTCTGAAAATCTAGAAATAGAAGGATATGTAGTGAGAACTAATAGGAAAACTCATTTTTCTATTTCCTCTTTTTTCTTTCCCCTGAAGAAATGCTAGTGATGATTCACTCTTTGACAGCAAACTTACACATGACCTACTTTGGTTGCTTGCATCTCTTCTTCCCCTATGATGCTACAAGGTGAATTTCTGAAAACAAAAACAAAAACAAAAAAAACAAAAACAAAAAAACTAAATTTCAGCTCAAATACATGGGAACATAGAGTCAAAAATAGGTCTAGAGGAAAATCTGAGCAGTAGCCACAGAAATCTGAGGCGTCATGCAGCAGAGGGCTTCCTATGCAAGGATGAGAATTTGGTTTCAAAGCTGCCAGCACCTATTTTAACACAAACAAGCAAACAACAGGCGTACTTGCACATGACTGTAACTCCAGCTTTAGATGGCAGAGACTGCTGGATTCTGAGTGCTTCCTGATCAGCCAACCTAGTAAGAATGGAGAGCTTCTAGTTTGTGAACAGGTCCTTTAAAAAGGGAATTGGGCTGAAAGGGTTAGGTGAAGACACCCAATATTGTGTTCTAACCTTTCCAAGCACCTGTACGGGCACCACACAAGCATCCACCACACATGTGTACATATACACACAAATAGAATCTTTTGTTTATCATAGATGAATAGCCACAAAATGACCAAGAAAACTGAACATTTCACAGCCATCCGCAGTGATTGTCTACAAAGAGGTCTTAGCCAGACAACCTGGTGATGAATTGTGGAACCTGAAGTTCCAGCTACTTAGTGGTTGTTGTGTAGAATCACTTGAGCTCAGGGGTAGTTAAAATGTAGAGTTGTCAACATAGTAAGACCTATATTAAAGAGCTATATTTTAAATTTTTTTAAAAAAAGAGTGAAATGAAAACTTTCTTTCATACACCCATTCCTAACAGAAAGTGTTTACAAGCATGGTGGACAAGTGGATTGTTTCTTTTCTATACAAAAAAAAAGTTTTCTTTGGAAATGGAGACAAATTTTCAAGTACATCATTTTGTGTGGGTCACAATATGGCCAACCAATGAAGATATACCATAGTACTAGGGAAAAGATGTGATCTGATACTGTTTCTACTCTATTATCAACCAAGATGAACTATCTGTGTTTAAATCTTACATTGTGATGTTCCTTATAACTGATTAAGGAAACCTGTATCTACCTAACGTGATCCAAGTAGCAAGAACATTAAAGATTTGTTCACACTATTCTCCCACTATTGAAAGAATTGCAGTTAGGTATACAATTGTAAAATGATAGAAAATAAGAGCATTTAATTCACATGTTCCTGTTACTAAGTACTAGAATAACTGGCTTGAATTTTTCAGAAAAATGTGAATATCCATTCCTCAACAAAAATGCTTCTGTTAACTCAGGAATTCCATGAGATGGGGTTTATCTCTTACTTCTGAAGCATTGAGAGGAAAAAGAGACATTTCTATCAAGATACTTGATAAATTGATAAGTTGAACGCTTCTTATAAACAAAGGACTATGCCCTCACTTCTCTCTGCCTCTTTCCTCTTCCTTTGTCCCCCTTCCTCTTCCAGTCCCTTCCTCACTGTCCCTCTCACCCAGTCTCATTCCTGCTTTCTCCCTTCTCTTTCCACCCCTCTCCCCGAGTCCTGACTTCCTCACCCTTTACCACTATCTCTCCACCTCTTACATTGTCACACACTATCTATCTACCTCTCCTGCTCTCCTTCTCACTCCTTCTCCCTTGTTGCCCTGAGTTCCAAGTACTGGTCTCCTGAGCACTGAGGACTCTGAACTCTCACTGCCTAGTTTATTATCTTTAAGGGCCCATGCTCAAATCATGATCAACAGCTAGAGTTATTTCCATTACATGGCTCTTATCTAGACAAGTACTTTCATCCTTACCGCAGGAGATCTGAAGAGAAATAAATGAATAACCACCATCCACTTCAGCCTTAGTGGAATCACTAGGAGTGACTGTAAAGACAATCTGATCTTGCTACCTTATCATGTACCAAAAGCATTATTAGCTAAGTGGAGACAATGAGCATTTCCCACAGTGCTTTGATTCCTCTTTTCCATTCACACTAAGTGATGATCCATGTCTATTAGAAGAGAAAGCTCACACAGTGAAGACAGAGAGATCTTATGACGATTCTAAAATTCCATTTGACATAACAGCAGAGCTGGTTAGGTCTCCATGGTGGATGGTGGGGCATCGATTCCAATTAGCAGAAGGACTAGATCTCCAAAGGAGAACAAAATTAGACCAAGTTCCTCCTCGGAAGGAAGTCATCACATATTTAAAATTTCCAGCAAATATTTTGGAATGGCTTTTGGTATTGGAAGTACCTTGATTCACTGGGATGTCAAGGCCAACTGACCACTTCAAAATTAATAATAAAGAACACACACATGCACACACATGGAGGTTGAAGAAATGGCTCATTGTTTCAGATCACTTGCTGCCCTTTCAGAGGAACCAAGTTTAGTCTCCAGAACCCATGCCTGATGGCTGAAAAATAGCTGGAACTCCAGCTCCAGGGACTTAGATGACCTCTTCTGGCCTCTGAAAGTCCTCATGTGCACATATGCCCACACATTCACACATGTACATGCACACACATTCACACATGTACACACAGACACACACACCACATTCCTCTTCATGCTGCCAATAACCAATACTCATATTAATAGTCTCTCTGAAACAAGTGTTATCTTGGGACCAATTTCCAACTTGAGTCTGTTGTCAAATTTCTAGAAAAAATATTTTTATGAAGAAAATTACAATAATCCATGTGATTCCCCCAAGGAGTCATACTGTCAATTCTGTTTCCTTCCACCAGTGCAAGAAGCTTTGGTGTTCTCCTGAGTCAGAATAATTTAGCTCATGAGTAAGCCTGTCACATCTAGTGACATGCTCCAATGGAATCATTCAAAGTTAGTACAAGTATAAGTTTAAGAATTTGACACAACCTGAGAACTGTTTCCTTGTTGGTGATGATGTAGTAATTCTGAGGAAAGGAGTCATGTGCCCAATAATTTGGTACAAAATATGTAACTCAAACAGTGAGAGAGGAAATGTCCATTATGTCCATCATCTATGGAATAGTTCCTTCCATTTGCCAATGAGTTTGAAAAGGAACAAGTTACACTTCCAACCAAGTAGTATCTGGAAGGCTGATTTAAATGGCTATTTAAATCGCATATCAAAAGCTACTTCGGCAACTATATATTATCCTGTCCCAACTCTTCCATTAGACATTTACTTATGAATTGATTTCTTTGATGGTAGTTAATTCTGCTCAGAACAGAGGAGACAAGGTAATATTCTGTCACCTTCATTTGCAGCTTGGAAGTGCTCATCTAGACACATGGCAGCTGGACATAATAGGCAAGTTATAGTTCAATTCCAAGCACCAACTTTAGCAGAAATTATTCCTGCTTTACCTTGGAAGCAAGTTGACGTGACAGTTAGCCACTTTAAAAAAAAAAATCGAGATAATAACCAGGCAGACATTGTAAATAATAGCTTCTGCATATTTTAAGCTGCTGTGGTGTCTCTGCTAAAAGAATGCTTTACTCAAAGTTATGTTTCAACTGAGACCCATAATATCAGGGTGTGTTGTAAGCTACAGCACTTCTTTACTAAGACCAGATTTTGTAAGATTGATACCAAACAGACATGAAGTGAAATGCTATTCTCAGAAGCTACCAGGTTGCTTGCCTGATCTTCAGTCTTGGAGTTCATTGTCTTCTTGGAGTTGGGCCATAACAACTAGATGGGCTATTGAAATACAAGATTTTAAAACTAGTTTGGGGGCAGGGAATGAGTTAAGTATAGCTTCATTGTCTTCCTAGCAAAGAGCAGAGCCTTGTGCATTTGGTAAAGAAGAAATATACTTTATGGCCTACCCTAATTCATTTTGAGGCAAGCTCTTGCTTTATAAACCCAGGCTACCCTGAAATCCATTATCGAGCATAGGCTAGCCTTGAAGCCTCTTATATCAGTCTCTGGAGACCTAGAATTACAGGTATTCCCCACCATCCCTAAAATTTGACCACATGTAACTCCAAAAGCTTATTAATTTTTACTTTGTATGTTTAGATGTTTTTGTCTGCATGTATATCTGTAGTACCAACAGGGCCTAAGAGAGGGGGTTGGATGCCCTGGAGTGAAACGGGTTAAAAATGGTTAATAGATGTTATGCGGGTGCTGGGAGCCAAATTTGGGTCCTCTGGAAGAGCAGGCATTACTCATAATTTTTGGTATAATTTTCCAGACCCCATACAAAAATCTTAATATCCACTCTGGTATCCATACTTGGAACAACTGAACTTATCGCCCCCTCTGTACCTAGGTCCTTTCCCTACATGTATTCTTTGTCAGGCTTAGTCTTGACTTATGCAGGACAGAAGTGGCCCTCACCAAATTTTCAAAGATGCTTCTTCACTATTTACTTCCTGGAGGAAACTGGTGCTGACCAAACAGGGTCAACAATGCAAAGAGCCATGAATGTGAATGAGGAGCTCATCACAAAAGCATAGAGACCTGAGTTTGGACTCCAAAGAACAGCCATGATGAGATTCATTTGTAACCCCAATACCAGGAGTTGGGGAAGACAAACACAAGAAAGTCCTCCAAGCTCACTGGGTACCAGTCTAGCCAATACAGCAAGCTCCATTTTCATTGAGACCCTGTCTCAGAAACTAAAGCCAGTGGGCCTTCAGTACATATATAACAGTTGTGCAGCTCAGTCTTCATGTAGGACTCTTAACAGCAGGAGCAGGAGCTCTAGCTGACTCTGTTGCCTGCCTTTGAACCCCTGTCACCTAACTGGGATGCATTGAGTAGCCACAGTAGGATACAATGCAACTAATCCTACTGTAACTTGATATCCCAATGCAGGTTGATATCCATGGAAGGACTCCCTTTTCAGAGCCTTTTTTGAAGATAAATGAAGAACCAGAGGATAGTAATGGCAGCAGGGAGGTGAGGTGAGAGGGAGGGACTAGGAGGAGAGAAGGAAGGAAAAGCTACAATCCAGATGTAAATTAAATTAATAAATTAATTTAAAACATAAAGATCAAGAGTGACCAATGAAGTCACCCAATGTCAACCTTTGCCACCCAAACCTATACCACACCCCAGTCACACACATGCAAGGAGTCTACTTTGCTGCCTTGCTGAAAACTCATTTTACAAGCTTGCAGGTCCTTACACAGAGCTCTATTTATGACCCGAACTTGACTTACTAATTCACTTCAACGGAATTTATGAGTTCTCACCAAACTATAAAATCATCCACTCTTCTTTCCCTGGACCCCCACCAAGTACCAGCATTTAGCCAGCATGACCTGTGCACTGTCATTTCAAAGGCCAGACCCATCCTTTCAAATCTTCCTCAATTGTTAGCCATCTTTTGATTTCTGGCAGCTTTCCACCACCCATCCAAGCACTGGTCATCTCCACTGTGAGATGGGGGTCAGTAAGAACCGAAATGAGCCAAAGCTCCTGGCTGTGCCCCAGCAAGCGGGCTGCAAGTACAGGCAGTCCTAATTGATGGAACCACTTGCTGAGTCTGTAAATTAAAATATTCGATTTGAGCCACACGACATACAAGGATCAGTCTGACCTCTCAGTGGAGCTCAGAGGTGGTGACATCAGTATACAGCAGGCAGCTGGGTAAGGACATCAGCTCTGTAATTAAGGTCCACTCTCAGCCTCCAGGGAATAGTGCCAAAGCCTTGACTTGAGACACAGGGCAGATAAAATGTTAATTGAAATCATGTAGGAGGAGGCACAGGTATTAACTGCTCTGTTCACCTTGCTCAGACTTTTGGAAGGTGGCATCTCGGGGTTGATGGCTCTATTAGAATTCTGACTGTGCCTTCCAAGTCTACAGTGTGTGTGGAACTCTCTTCAAACATGTATTTAAGAAGTAAAGGTACTCAGTAAGTGAAAGCATCAGTGCTCACAAATGCAGACACTGTATAAGGATGTGGAGGACTGTTACCCATAAGGCATTATTATCGTGCCTCTCCTTCACTTAACCTAGCTGGGATGGATGCTTATAGCCTAATTATATTAAGCACCAAGAATCAAAAGGCATTCTCTCTCTTAAAAATAAATCCTCTTCAAAAACATCCATATGAAGATGCCTGCAGTGCTAATTGGTAAATGTATTTTAAATTTTTACTAATGCATGTTACGGGTGTGTCATAATAGGCTTGGGTATGCTTTTTCCAAATAGCGTGCACTGTTTAAACATAACCTTCCTTTATACAGCATGCCTATATAACTGTACTTACACAGTCCCTAGTAATCATTCCTCTAACTTTCAATTTTTAGTTAACTTTTCACATATGGAAGATAATATGTGGCCCTGTCTTTCTGTGTCTGGTTTATATCACTTAGCATAAGTCCTCTCCCCAGTTCTAGCCAGTCTCCTGCAGATGATGGTAGCTCATGCTTTGAGGCTGAATAATGATATTTTCTAGTTCCATCCATTTGCCTGCAAAACTCATGATGCCCTCATTCTTAATAGCTGAATAGTATTCCATTGTGTAAATGAACCTCATTTTCTGTATCCACTCTTCATCTGTGGGACATCTGGTTTTATTATGTCCTTTGTTATGAAACAACCAGTGTGTTCATTTGGTCTTTTACTCCCAATGCTTTTAGGAACCTAAACAGAAAAGTCATTCTGTGGCTCACTGTCTTGAAGTGGTCTCCTCAACTTTCATCAGCATTTCCCATAATTCTGGTTTAATTGGGAAACACATTGCCCTTTAGTGTATCAATAAGTGACTGCAGAATTGATAAAAGCAACTTTGGAAACAGAAGTGATATATATATATCCATCCCTCTAATAGTTTGGAGGAGACTATGTGGAATTTGGCATAGAAATGACTGATGCTGTCTCATAGGTGTGTTAGGGGACAGGACTGGAGACACTTCAGTCCCTCTTCATAGCTTTGAAAGTACAGTCTGCCCAGATGCACCTGAAACAGCATAATTTCATTTTCTCTACTCTCCTTTCTTATTGCTCTGCCTCTTACATTACCTCCAAGCTTCTCCTCACTCCAGTATATTATGAGGTTCTTCCAGGTCCTAGGCTCACAGTATGCTCTCCATCTTCAAGGCTATTCTTCTCTCCTCCTGCATATCAACATCTGGCAATTTTTCTGCTTGTGTCCTTGGCTTTTTACAATAACTCAATAAACCCAGGATGTTTCTCACAAGGTATTACAAGCTCTGTCAGTGCATAGCATTTTGTAACAATCTGTCATAGAACCTGCCTTTTAGACAGGCAACAAACCACCAGGTGGAAAAGCCATCCCTGCACCTTCCACAGGTGTGTCCATGGCATGTGGAGTCATGGTTGGTAAAATGTAGCATGTAAGTGAGAACAGAATGAATGAATGGAGTGGGGGAGGGGTAAGAATGAAGCCCTAATGGGCCATCTGTATTGCAGTGACAATTTGGGAGTTTGGGGTTTTTCTTAAAAACTATAGAAATGTTATGAGGATATGTTTTTGTTTTAATCCCAGGTGTGGGCTATGGGGCTGCTTCAGATTGTCTACAGCAGCTGACTCTGATTTCCCTAGTGGTCTAGCAGGGGCATGGTTTTGCCAGCTGTAGATAGTTTCTGTGAATGTGTGACGTTTGGAATTCTGGGGACTCTTCAAAGAGTATATAAATGCTAGGGTCCTGAGAGGCAGGGTGAGTTGATGGTTGGTGGTTGGTGGCTGTTTGCTGTTGGACACAATTTGTTAAGTAGTCATACACAAAGAAGAAGGAAGCAAGAAGAAATTAGATATCCTGATAGTGAAGATCAAACTTGCCCAATCAGCATGAAGTAGTCTAATGATGCCATCATCCCCCTTTCCCTCTATCTTTATCTCCTTTCCTATCTAGTGTTTGGAGGTTCAAAGGGTGAAAGAAAATAGGTGGAAAAGAATGGAAGAAAGAAAAACCCACAAAGTACCAAAATGCCAGTTACACTGTATCCACCTTTGTTTTCAATGTAACATTTTTATTGATTCTCTAGGAATTACATATCATGCACCCAATCACACTCACTTCTCAGTCCTTCCATATCCATGCCCCCACCATACCCTTATTACCTCCCCAACCCAAAACAAAGTAAAAATATACATAGGATAAAAGAAAAATGAAGAAGCCCAATTTGTGTTATCTAGATACTCACTGGAGCATGGCCAAACTCTCAGCTGCCTGCCCCTTACATAAATCTGAGTCATTCTTGTCCTCCATCCCTGCCAGAAGCCATCGGTTGTGGAGAGCTAACCTTTAGTTTCTCCATCACACTGTTTAAGAGTTCTTTTGAATGATTTCTTGTCTAAGCTGTTACTTTTTCGTGGAGAGGGTAGGGAGGAAAGGGAGGGTTGTCACAGAAGCCTTCCATATCCCTCCCTCTCAGATGTGTGTCTGAGGTCATGAATACCACAGCAAAGTAATCTGGCTGAAGCCAAATTCTTGATAAGAGGCAACTGAAAGGAGGATTTACTTTGGCTCATGGAAAAAAAAAAAACCCAGTCCATCATGACGACAGGAAGGCATGGCAGCAGAAGTAGCTTGTGGCTGTAACAATAGAAATGTGTGGTAGTTTGCTCACATCTTGGTGGGCCATGAAGCAGTGGAAAACAGCTACAAGTGCAGCTGACTTACAGTGCTCTAGACCCTTCTCTATCAGCTACATCAACCAGTTCTAGGCCTCATACCCCAAAGGTGCCACAAGCCCCCAAGACAACATCACCATCCAGGGAATCAAATGTTCAGGCATGAGCCTCTAAGGGAAATTTCGTGTCTAATATTACTCACAAAAATAAGAATCACTGATAAGTCCCATATATACATGCACGTGTGCTTACTGACTACTTGTTCTAAACCCTTCAGAGGAGTTTGCTAGGATTCTCATATTAGTCTTCATACCCCACCCAAGGCAGCGGATTTATCCAGATCTTGTCCTTTTCAGAGAATATCTTTATGTTTCATTCGTTTCTTAGTATCTTCTCAGATGGAAGGAGCCTCAATACATGGATACTAATCACATTGGACTATCTGTCTCTTTAGTCAACACAACCAGTGAAGCTATGCCCACCCCAGGCCCAGCACCCATCAAACCTGACAACACTATACTTATAAGAAATGACATGAGATATCACCCAGAGAACAGTGCCACCCACTTCTGAATGTCTGCATGAGCTTTAACTAAAAGTTACTTTATGATTGAGAGGAAAGAAAATCTTTTTTTCTTACAATCTCTGCTTGGAATGGAGCAGAAAAATGCCAGGCTGCTCTCTAGACAGCTTCGTGAAGCAAACAAAATGAGGACCTGGAGTATTTTTCTTGAGGAATTGAATATATTACTCTGTTCCTCTTCTAAAAAACAAATGTGTTTCTAATGCCAGCACAGACTGCCCTTCTATGAACCAGGTAGGCAGTGGCACCATACAAGAACTGCTTCCACCTTCCAGTTTGTGAAAAGTTCATTAGCTCATGCTATTTAAAGTAACATATACATTCAGCCTACCATGTCTTTAAGTTCTACATTGTGAGTGCAACCAGCTGAAAACTGCAAAGACTTAGGAAAAGTATCTGCTCTAGAATGCATAGATGATTTTCTTGCCATTATTTTCAAAATTACATTTTTGTTGTACTATTTTTGTAAATATGTATAACAATTGTATATGGCAATATAACAATTATATAGCATCTGTGTTAGAGTCAGTAGAGCAGTGATTTGAATAAGTGTGTCCCTCAAGGGCTTACGTATCTGAATACACTGTTTCCAGTTGGTGGCCCTGTTTAAGGCACTTTAAGCAGTTTGGGTCTTGTTGGAGGAAGTGCATCACTGGAGACGAACTTTCAGAGTTAAATGCTTGTACCATTTCCAGTTTGCTTTCTTCTGTTTCTTTCTTGGTGGAAGATGGGAGTCCTTGGCTTCCTGTTCCTGCCACCATGCCTGCCACTAGTTGTCATGCTCTCATGGACTCTATCCCTTAGGAATAATAAGTCCAAGTCAATATTTTCTTCTGTGAGTTGTTTTGCTCATGGTTTTTCATCCCAGCAACAGAAAAGTAACTAATAGAGATATACGCAATCTTGAGGTAGTTTAATGTATGTGGGAGGATACACATGGGATATATATATATATGAGAAAGGTGAGTATCTGTAGTGTGGGTATCTATAGAGTCCTAGAGCAATTTACCTACAAATACCAAAGGTCCTCACACCTTTATTTCATTCTTACATTTGCACAAAATTGTTGAGTGCAAAAAAATAAACAAACAAAACCCAAAATGAAGCCCTCCCTGTTCCTGGCACTAGGGGTTCTTCTAGGAGAATGAACAGAGATATACAAAATTCTGTGTGTGCTTTTGGGATGCTCAGGATCGAACCCATGGCCTCGTGCATTCTAGGGAAGCTACCACTGCACCAAGCATCTTCCAATAAAGGTCATAAGTTGACTACTCACTAAGTATTCTTCCTTTAATGTGGTGGCACCCAAGCCAAGCTGTAGCATCTGTGAAAACCTGAGACACGTTTTCTGACCTGTCTCACTGAAGAGATGAAGTAAAAGTAGCTTTAAGTAAGAGCAGACACTGCTATAGAAGACACCACCCGGAGGATCTGTTAATGACAGATACTCTATCTCCAACAAGCCTGGCTTAGTATAAGAAATGAAAGTACTTCTGGGTAGGAGAAACTAACAGTGCCAAGTGATCTTGAGGAGCCTCAAATAATTCACAGCAGAGATAGAAAGTTAAATGAATTGTTAATGTATAATAAAGCCAATAGTCATTAGAATCAAAATGTTATTTCATTGTAACACCTGGCTCCAGATGTCATCCTAGGAAAAGAATCTAAATTGTTGGAAAAGTCAGTTTTAATTACTTACTTAGATGATATAAACCTAAGAAGGGGATCTACAATGTCCAAGGAAGATGGAGGCAAGGAAGAAGGGAGAGTGAGGAAGAGGCAAGGGAAGGAGAGCTGTGAAAAATGGCTCAATTGGTAGAGCACTTGCCACACAAGCAGGATCTCTTGAGTTATAGCCCTAGAACCTGTAGAAAAAGTGGAGTAGGGTGGTATGTCCCTGGAGTTTCAGCATATTAGAGTTGTATGTAGCTAGACAGGTATCTGGCTTCTTGACCTATGAGCTTAGCCCATTAGTGACACCTTGCCAGTGAAAAACCCGTCTCAAAAATAAGGCAGACAATGTTCCCAAGAGACAACACATAAGATCATCCTCTGGTCTCCACATGCATATACACATACATATTCACGCACTTGCACATACACACGGATGCATACACACATATATGTACACACACAAAGTTTGAAAAAAAGTGTGTTTTTCTTCTCAATGCAGGAGTGAACGTGGAGCAGGTAGGTGTAGCTCTGTACTCTTGATAAAGTCACCTGAGAGAAGTTTGTGAAAAAGAAATTGAGAATTGAACCTGGGTCCTATGGAAGACTAGCTATCCATCTTTCAGTCCCA
>JADRCD010173365.1:0-10019 GCA_019843815.1 Montemys delectorum | reverse complement strand
GTCTTAGAATCCAGGTCTGTGATGATGAGTTCATGCTCACAACCTGCCAGGTCTCTGCTAATAGGCCCCTGTGTGGCCCCCGGCTTTGCATCTTCCGCCTCAGCCAGCTCTTCCTTGGGAAACACATCTGTCCACCCTGTCTTCTAGCCACCCTGGGTTGTTTTGCTTCTATTCTGTTACTTTTCTGTTAGCCTGGCCCTCCTACCTTCTTGTTTATTTGCATTTAAAATACCAGAAGAAACCGGGTCAGGACTTGGGATTCTTCATGTCTGAATCTAACACACTGAGTAATGAACAAAGTCCATCAAGGGTTTCCTGGTCATCGTTTTCACATTACTAATAAATTCGTCCCTTCAGTATATCACACACGTTCTCCCAGGGACGGTTCAGTCTCTCCTAAGAGCAAACCTAGCTTCTGGGTTCCCTTGTGCTCACAGTTCAGCATGGAGATAGATATGGAATGTATCTGCTGTGTTAAATTTTCATGGAAATTTGTGTTAAAAAAGAAAAGGATCCGTGGGATGAGCGATAACGGAAAAAAAATAGATAAAGGAAGTCTGATGATGTAATTCAAAATTATATTTTAAAAAAAAGACTTATTTTTTACTTTATGTGCATTGGTGTTTTGCCTGCGTGTCTGTCTCAGTGAAGGTGTCTGATACCCTGGAACTGGAGTTACAACTGTGAGCTGTCATGTGGGAGCTAGAAATTGAACCCGGGTCCTCTGGCAGAGCACTCAGTGCTCTTAACTGCTGAGCCACTTCCCCCAGCCCCTGGAGTTATGGGGTTTTTTGTTTTGTTTTGTTTTGTTTTGTTTTGTTTTGGTTGGTTGGTTGGTTGGTTGGTTGGTTGGTTGGTTTGGTTTTTCGAGACAGAGTTTCTCTGTTTAGCCCTGGCTGTCCTGGAACTCACTCTGTAGACCAGGCTGGCCTTGAACTCAGAAATCTGCCTGCCTCTGCCTCCCAAGAGCTGGGACTAAAGGTGTGTGCCACCACTGCCCGGCTGAGTTATGCTTTTTTTTTTTTTTTTAAATATAGATAATATGTATACTAGAGAAGATATTGATAATTTTACAAAAGATGAAACATAAGTAAGAAATCACAGGAAGTGTCCTTCCTGGAGGGCACCCAAAGTGCTCTGTCAAGACACTCCTCTGAGGGTTATACCAATGGCAGGAGCAGCTGACCCAGCCCAGGCAGCATAAGGGACAGGATTGTATTGAACTTGAAAGGCCCCTTGGAGATTGATGGGCACCCCTGGTGAGGAAGAACTGTAAGAGCTTCCTGTCCTCACTCAAGGGCTTCCATTCATCTGAGGAGTCTGCACTTGGACATGGGTGGGCAGGGACAGCATTGTGAATGAAGATGTTGATCAACCTCAGAGCTGCCATGGGGACAGGAGAAGAGGCAGACCTGAGGAGGGAAAGGAAAGCAGACAGCGCAAGGAGGGACCCAGGGAGACACGGGCATGTGGTGAGGGCTCCACGTAATGCCCCTTCCAACTAGCACCTGGGTCAGGCACCTGAGCACCTGCCCCGTCGGGGCTTCCTGAAGAAGGCTGGGTGTTGTAGGTTGTCATAGTTCCATTCAGACGTTGTGATAAAGATACTGCGACCAAAAGCAACTGAGCGGTGGAAAGGAGTCTTTGTCTCACACTTCCAGGTCACGCCCTATCACTGAGGGAAGAAGTCAGGGTAGGAACTCAAGCAGAAAGTAAAAGCAGAAACCAGGGGAACTAGTGCTAGCTGACTTTCTTACACAACTCAGGCCTACCTGCCTAGAGAATGGTGCCGCCTACAGTGGACTCAACCCTCCCTCATCAATTAACAATCAGGAGAATCTCACTGACACACTCACAGGCCAACCTGACAAAGACGAGTACTCATTTGAAGCCCCTCTTTGTTTGTTTGTTTGTTTCAGGTAAGGACTAACTAACTAGTTAGTTATACTAACTAGGACAGAGAGTTGTGGTGAGGAATGTCTGTAACACAAGTTAAGAGAGTAGCTAGCTACCAACACAGAAGGACATCTTTGAAGCTCTGCAGACCATATGCCTTTCATCTGGCCTCCTTGCTAAGATGCTGGAAAGCTATACACCTACTGTCCAGAGCAGACAGACCTTGCCAGGGGCAGACATGCTAGAGTAGGCTGCAGCAGGTGCCAGCATCCTAAATGATGTTTTAAAGCTGGAGTGGGAAGCGCTTGAACAGCAGAGTACACACCGACCAAGCCTTGGGCAATAGCATGTGAGACAGGCAGAGCCTTGCCTTCACTAGGCTGTGCCCTACTGCACAGACAAAAGGCATTCCTGTTTTAAAATTCTAGGTTTGACAGTATTGTGCCGCAGTGGAGTAGCTGGCCCCTGGGATCCAGGGAGAGAGGATTAAGTGAAGTACTCAGGAAGATCTGGAGGGCAGGGAGGGGCGGGAAGAGGGGAGCATCTATTGCAGAGAACAACCTGTTGTCTTAGCCATTCTGCCCCTGTGCTCTGCTCACAAAGGAGCCAAGATAAAACTGGGAGCAGAGAATCGAGGAGCAAAATCGGAGTCTGAGGGAGCGAGGGCAGATAAGAGGGTGCTGCGCGTGGGAGGGCAGGAAGGGCTGTGCCAGGGGACTGGACTGGTAGATAAGTTGAGAAGTGGGCAGAAGCCCTGGCAGACAGGCTAGAGGGAAAGAGCCAACCCTGAATGCAAAGCAGGCTTCTGCTTCCTGAGCCCTAAATCTAAATGGCCTAAGGGTTTTACGCCAACAGAATGCAGGAGAAAGCAGCTGCTCAGGCCTCTGGGTCCTCAGCTCCAAAGACAGAAGATTCACACCCTTGTCTGCAAGGTCATCTTGAAGATGTCTTCCTGGTTCTGCCCTGCTCCAGAAGCTGCTTGGCCAGGCCTTAGGGTGTCTCCTGGGCTCTTTTTTCAGACTGTGACCAAATACACAAGGAACAAGAGATAAGTTAATGCCGGCTTTAGAGGAAGAAGGGTGACAAGGGGGTCATGCCATTTTCCCAGTCAGAAAGCAGAAAGCAGTTAAGAAGTAAATCTTGGCTGTAAAACCTCATGTCCTGCCTCTCAGTGACCTGCTTCCCCTACAGAGGTTCCTCTCCCCTGGGATTCACAAATCTTCCAAACATCCCTATTAACTGGGACCAATGCTCAAACACATGAGAACATCATATAACCAAAGTGCACAGTTGTTGAAGGCCTCTAGCTTGCTCTCATATACAAGGCTGTCTGTCTGTCTATCCACCTTATCCTATCAACTGTCTGTCTATGCATCCACCCATCCACCTGCCCATTCATCTATCCATCTACCCACCCACTCACCCATCCATCCACCCACCCATCCATCCACCCACCCATCCATCTATCCATCCACCCACCCATCTACCCACCCATCCATCCATCCACCCATCCACCCATCCATCCATCCATCCACCTACCCATCCATCCATCCATCCATCCACCCACCCATCCATCCATCCATCCACCTACCCACCCACCCATCCATCCATCCATCCACCTACCCACCCATCCATCCATCCATCCATCCACCCACCCACCCACCCATCCATCCATCCATCCACCCACCCACCCATCCATTCATCCATTCTTCCACCTGCCCTATCTATCTATCTATCTATCTATCTATCTATCTATCTATCTATCTATCTATAGCTCCCATGAGGCACTCATTACATGCAGGAACCCCTGGCCCCACAGCATTAATACCTTGGCCCCATCTAATTGGAAATGCAAAGTGGAAGACCTGTCCCAGACTCCGGGCCTCCATTCAATGTGCGACTATAACCGAAAGCCTCGGACTGGTTGGTTTTTGAGAAGCAGGAATGCACTTGTCTTTTGATTCTGGAGAGTGATGAAGCCAAGGTTTAAAGAGCCACAGCCAGGAGAACCTGTGTGCTGCATCATCTCATAACAGAAGCCAGAAAGATAAGAGTGTACATCCAAACAAGCCAAGGATTCATGTTCATTGTGGGGAAAGACCTGTCCCAGAAAGATGACAGGGATCCATTCCCTAAGCACAGACTCAAGACTGCCCACTGACCTCCCACAGTAGGTACGTAGGTAGAGACAGTCAGACATTGGTGGGTGGATGGATAGATAGATAGATAGATAGATAGATAGATAGGATGGATGGATGCATGGGTGGATGGATGGGTAGATGAGTAGATAGGTGGATGGACGGATGGATGGATGGATTGGTGGGTGGGTGGATAAGTGGGTGGGTGGATGGATGGGTGGGTGGATGGATAGGTGGATGCATATACAGATAGATGATAGGACAAGGCAGACAGACAGACAGACAGACCGACCGACCAATTCCTTAACTGGAGATGGCTGAATGCTGAGGTTTTGAACTGAATCTGGAAGCCCCATAGCAAGAACACAGGTGTTGTCCTCCAGGCTGTGTGGAACGCCTTTGTGGTCCCTGCAGTTGAATGTCTGGCGTTGTGACGGGGGTGGGGGAGTTACAGGTCCAGGAGGAAAGGGAGTATTTAGCTTCAGCCAGCGTCCAATGTCTTTTAGAAACTCCGAGGAGAAGTTATCACATCTGACCCTGATACCATCTGTATTAGGAACAAGAAGCTGCTCTGGCTGCTCACTCAAGATTAGCCTTAGCTATTTCAGGAGGATAAATGGCTCTGCCAAGTCCACACCACTTTATCTATGTGCTCTGCCAGCCAGCTGCCTTTTCCTCCCATTGAGACGGCCATGGGAAGACGCCGGGAATAAGCCTGTCATTTCCAGTTGGTTCAAACTAAAATGTCTATTGTGGGTATCTACCCTGCCCTGTGGAGTAAAGAGCCCCAGGAAACAGGGCCAGCAGAACGCACAACCCTCCCTCTGAAGTCTGCCCAGCCTGTGGAGAGGAGGGTGCATTGTCCATCTGTCAGACAGATGTGACCTGAAGGCGCCACACATGCTCAACACCGAGGAAACAAGACAATAGCCCTTAGCCTCTTGATAGGTGACACCTGCTGAGCACCCTGAGAACCAAATGGGCAGACATGAAACCCATGATCAAAACCCCAGATGGGTCTGGGGAGATGGCTGAGTCAGCAAATTGTCTGTCACGTGAGCATGAGGACCTGAGTTCCATGCCCAGCACCCCCACAAAAGCCAGGAGCAGTAGCTCCTGCCTGTAATCACAGCACCAGAGGGGCATTGATGGGCGGATCCTACAGCGGAACTGATCAGTCAGTCTAGCCAATGAGACCAGTCATCAAGAGAGAGACCCTGTCTCAAAAACTAAGGTGGAGAGTAATTAAGGTAAATACCCAAGGTGGTTGACCTCTGGGTTCTATATGGATATGTGAGTACACACACACACACACACACACACACACACACACACACACATACACACACACTCATCTACATTCAAAGAAAGCACCCCAGTTGGGCATGGTGGCAACCTTCTTTAATTCCAGCTCTCAGGAGGCATAGGCAGACAGATCTCTGTGACTTGAGGGCCAGCCTGGTCTCTATGGTGAGTTCCAGACCACCCAGGGCTACACAGTGAGGCCCTGTCTCAAAATATAAAAAGAACTGCAGATTTTCTAGCTAAAGAATCCCAAGGGCTTCCACGAAGAGTGATGCCAAAGGTCAAAAGGAGTTAGCAGATCGCTTCAACAGAAGGCAAAGGCCCAGAGTGTAGCAGGCAAGGATAGCACACTGTGTGCTGGGATGGGGACTGGCGTAGTGTGGAAGTCCAAGGGAAATCCACTCTCTGGCACCACAGTGGCCTTCTGAAGGGAAAGCATATTTCACCCTGTGTCTAAGTGAGAAAACACAGGGGTTCAGGGCTTCGGATAGCACTTATATGACCATTGTTGGTTTTCTGTTTTCTTGTTTTGTTTTGTTTTGTTTCAAAAAGTATTAAGCGGTGAGTACAATGAACGGATAATGGAGAAAGTTGGCCGATGGCGAGCAGGAGGATTTTGTCTGCTAAGACTTAGAACTGGAGTGCATACGCACCTGGCACCCACACAATGTACCTGTCGTTAGAGAAGTATGTGACAGCAGCTACAGGGATCTTCTGGACTCTTCCTTCAAGGTCATGGCACTGAACTGAGTCACTGTTCTGGACTTAGGTTCCCAACCACCATGCTGTAGAATTCAACTGTCTAGAAAACACTATATAACTCTGCCAGTGAGGGATCCGGGTTAGGAGGAAAGCTGAGGCTATAAGTGGTTGCCATGGAAAGTCTTGTGCACGTGGTTTGAAAGAGCCAAATTTCGTTCTGAAAGGAAAGTCTAGAGAATTTTGCTTTATTTTTATTAAGGTGTATGTGCGAGTATGTGTAGAACATATTTAATCCCAATCCTGGATTTATAGCCCACCTTTGATCATTTAGTTCCCAGATAAAAGACACAACAACTTTTATTATTCACACTATGCCTGAATCAACACAGGAGCTGGGCAGATATCAACCCTCTGTCCTGTCAATAGCCCCGAGTTACTACTTACTATGCTTGATCAGGGCTATGTTTTCCTAACTACTAACCCCTGATGTCTTCTCTCTCCTCCTTCACCTTCTTGTGGTTCTCCTCTGACCCTCAGCCCAGGAAATCTAAACCCCACTTGTGTCTCTTCTGCTCAGCTATAGGTTGTCAGCATCTTTATCTACCAATCAGAAATGACTTGGGGAAAGGGTCACAAGGTATCACTTGGGTCTATGTGTGGACTCTTTCATCTCTGGGGTAGCCAGGTCTTGGGGGCCTGCGCTTAGCATGATAACACACAGCAAAAGACCAAACCTCAACATGTATGTGTATGCCACATATATTAAGGTGCCCAAGGAAGCCAGAAGAGAGTAACAGATGCCATGGACTGAGCCTACAGGCAGTTATAAACTGCCCAACATGAGAGCTGGGAACTGAACTCATGAAAAACCAGGCAAAATGAGGAGTCATGATGGTAAAGACTGGCCTATCAGATGCCTTACCACAGATGTAGGAGCTTTTAAGGCCACCATATCTTTGGATCCCTGTCCATCACCCAGGGACCTTGTCTGAAATGCTCCAAGCTGCCTTTTTCTGCCTCTCAAATGCTGACCCTCTCCTTATCAGTCTTCCAGGCCTTATAGTTTATTTTTTAACTGAAAAACACTGTGAGAACTTGTGATTTTGGTCTTATTGAAGAAAAACATTGAGCTGTGACTTGGGTCTGACTAGGTGAACATCTACTTTCCTCAGTGTTTGGTTCTGTTTCCAGCAAGTACAAATCAATTTTTCAAGGGGACTGGAGTGGGAAAATCATTCCCCCATTTCCTAATGTGCCGTGTTTAGGGTCATCACGTACCTGATGAAGGAACCAATCATATGATCCCAAAAGTGAACATCCATCCACTGAGGTGCACAACTAGAGAATGACTAACAAGCATTTCCTAAGCACCTCTCTATTGCTCGGCTTTCTTGGACTCAGTCACTGTTTAAGCAAGACACGAGGTTTCTATATAGTTTAAAGTTGTGGCTGTTAGCTGGGGCTGACTCTCAGCCACCTTCTAACCTAACCTGACTTCCCGACAACGTCTGTCCCTGACACACGGCTAGCTCTTTATCTCCCTGCTCCACTCAGCTTTGGTCTCCCTTGTGTTCCCTTCCATTCTCTTCCATATCAGCCTCAAATCTCCTGCTTCTACTTACATCTTTCCTGTGTCCCCCACCTGCCTGGAAATTCTGCCCCCATACTTCCTGGTCCAGCGACTGGCTGTCAGATCTTTATTATAACCAATCAGCAGTAGGACATCCCCTGATATATCCTTTTGGTTGTCTAAGGCATGGAGGGATGCCTGACCTTTATCTTTCGGGGAGATGTGAAGGACAAGCATTTACAAATAGAAAACCCAGTGGTGCACCATAGAATTGACAATACCAAAATGCTACCAGCACTTAGTTCTCTGCTGGTATAGATTTAACCACTGAAAACTAGAGACACGCCTTAATACTATGTGAAGAAAGATCTCAGTACTTTTCATTGTGAGGAAATCTCATGGCCCGTCATCCTCACTAACTTTAAAATTGAATGGGGAAGACGGCATTGGCCACGAAGCTGTGGGAGACATGATTGCTGTCCATGGGTGACATGCAGTGTGTAGGCATTAGGCGTGAATGTAGGTGACACCAGCATGTGGCATTGGCCAAAACCAATGGTGAACTGGGGTGACAGGGACAGAACAAGGATTAGCCAGTAAGAAAATGGTTCACAGAAAATGGGTACCAGAATCGCAGAGGAGTCAGGTTAGTGTATGGTGACTGGGGTGGCTTTGAGAAGCAATTCGGGGAAGACAGAGAGTCCCGAAGCTTCGGTCATATAAGCATAACGGAGTAAAGAAGAGAGCCCGTGGCCACAAACAAAGGAAGTAACCTTGGAGACATTTGGCTCAGCCATTCAGGGTCACGAAAGCCTGATCTCCATTTATCTTGCTTCAAGTGTTGTGGAATAGAAGAGAAATATAAAAGAGAAATGTTCTGGGAATATTCGTATGGCATCCAGGGACCAAAGAGGGATCCACTCCTTGTCAGAAAGACAACATGCAGTAGACGAGTGACCAGACTAGATCCTCCTGCCAGTCTGTGGAGATCACCAGGGAAAACAAAGCAAGTCCTTGACCCAAATGTGGCCAGGAGCCAGAATACTGCTCTCTCACTCACTCACCCACTAGGTTTGATCGCTGTTGTGCCTGGCTTCCTGAGGCTGCCAGATCCGCAACGCAGAACCAACATCTCTAGAAATACCTTCCACTATGCCTTCTGAAGGCTGATCAGCTTACTAGAATTTCATTGACGAGCAGAAGTTGGAATGTTGCAAGTCTAGAACTAAGTTATCTGGAGACCCCCTTCAGCCTTCACAGCCTTTTGTTACCCCTCCCCCCAAGTGTGAGCTGCCGTCTTTATGACGGGTTGTGTCAATCTACTGGAAGGTACAGGCCCCAGCTTCCACCGACCATCAGCTAAAGATGCTGTCAGAGCGCAGAGACCAAGAGCGAAGATCTCCGTTCTCTGTGGTAACTCACCTGTCCAGGGGTTCAGCCACAGTGTGCGGAGACTTGACTTCTAAGAGCTTTAACCCTGATCCTGTGAATCTTCATAAAATTCCCTCTCACTAGAACACACAATCTGAGCTAACCCGCATCTGTGTTCCTAGGCCGTGGTTATCAATGCATTAAACGCTCTCTCATTCCCTTTAGAGTAAGAACTGCATTTTTACATCTACATGGGCTCCTACTGAGCATGGTAGATGTGGTGTGAAGATTGCAGGGAGGACTAACACACGGGGGCAGAACTATCCTGAAACCTGTGGAGACGATCTCCAGGCAGAAACCTGACAGCTGAGCAAGAAACACCAGCCTGTGGTGAGGAGGAGGTTGCCTGCGAGCACAGGGCTGCACTCAAACACCCCAGGCCTGAAGCCCAGCATGGCCGACTAATGTCCTACAAGGGGTCTGCATGAGGTCAGCAGAATCGAAGTCCGTGTCAGGAGGAGGCTTAGCGCGTGGTTATTTATATTTTATATTCTGAACAATCACGCCAGCTTCACCCTATGTTGTATCCTGCCTGATTAACAGCGTTGGAAGTCAGACCCCCTGCCACAGGAAGCTTCCCGCCCCCCTGCCCCCTTCTGCCCTGCCCAGTGCTGGAGTATGATATCCAGCCAAGTTCTTTGACCCCCCTGCCCCCTCCCCCAGCCACACAGAGATGCTATGCTCACAACAGTCACTGCAGAAGCTCAGGGGTGGACTAAGCGTAAGGATCCGCTGCCTTTGTGTGGCGTGGGGGCAGGCATGCTTGCCTCTCAGAACTTCATCATCCTTGTGTGTAGAACAAGGCTGGTTAGTTGTATCGATATGTCAGGACACACTCGAGAACTGTACTGGTTCTGTGTTGTCAACTTAACACAAGCTGCAGTTATCACAGAGAAAGGAGCTTCAGGTGAGGAAATGCCTGCATGAGATCCAGCTGTAAGGTGTTTTCTCAATTAATAATCAAGGGAGGAGGGCCC
>JADRCD010173363.1:0-12268 GCA_019843815.1 Montemys delectorum | reverse complement strand
GCCCCATGATCTGCCTATCTCTGCCTCCCCAACACTGGGCTTACAAGTGTGTGCCCCTATACCCTATATTTTCTAGGGATTTGGGGTTCTGGGGATCAAACTCATGCCCTTCTGCACAAGGCCTCATGCTGAAATGTGGTTGCTGCTGTGGAGTTAGTAGAAGGTAGGCCCTTAAAACAGGAGTGAGTGGTCAAAAAGAGATGGATGTCTTTCTCCCTGGACTGGACTTATTTTCCAGAAAGCCAGCTGTTGTAAGCAAGTCGGCTTCTTCGTTCCATCCCTTCTACAGGTGTCTGCTTACCACCACCTCTTCCAGTGTCATGGTTCAGCCACATATGGCTGCCCAGTCCTGAGCTTCCAGCTTCCAGTATTATGACTCAAGTAAACCGTTTTTCTTTATAAATTCTCCAGTCTCAGAGAGTCTGTTACAGCAACATCTAGTTAACTGTGACACCCCTATCCTGCTCCGAAATGAAGTGCAGGCTGCTCTGGAGAGGCAAAAGCGGCCAGAGCAGGAAATTCAAAGAGACAACAGTCTCTTTGCTTCACATATGAGCAGAGTGGCCTCTTCAAAGGCGTTTCCAGGCAGCATGTGGGACACATGACACTTCTACCCGCTGAGCCATCTCACTTGCCTCCTACATTCTGTTTTGAGAAGCAGTCACTTGACCAGAGGCCAAAGACAGCACTGATCTCTTTGTTACAGCCCTATTAAAAGAGGAGCCAGGTGTGATGGCGCACACCTTTAATCCCAGCCCTTGGGAGGCAGAGGTAGGTGGATCTCTGAGTTGGAGGCCAGCCTGGACTATAGAGTGAATTTCAGGACAACTAGACTTTGTAAAGAGACCCTGTCTCCAAAAATTTCATTAAAATATAAGGTTTAAATAACTTTAATTATAAAACCACTATTTTTGCATCTTTTACAGAGAAGACTAAGAGGCAGAAACTTCATTTTTTTTTTTTTACAGGTGTCATTTGCTGTCTCTCCCTCCAGGGCTGGGGACATGGTTCAGTTAGTAGAGCTCTTGCCTATTATGAGTCCTTGGGTTCAATTCCCAGGACTACATAAACCAGGCATGGTAGGTAGCACTTGCCTGTAATCCAGTCTTTGAGGAAGAGGAAGAGGCTGGAGGGTTAGAAGTTCAGGATCATTCCATTCTCAGCCACTCAGAAGTTTGAGGCCAACCTGGGGGGAGGGGAGCACTTAGCCACACTCCTAGCAGGCAGCTCTGGGTAGTCTGTGGAACAGTCCTGAGCGCTGCAGGGAACCCAGGCCTTTCTGACCTCCCAGGCTACAGCCACACCTGCTCCATTGAGTGCCCACGTGGCCACCTGTTCCCGCTGACATCCCCCCTCAGATACGTCTGCTCCACCGGCCCTTCGTCCCAGATTTTCCTTCTACAAGAGGCCTTTAATCTTTGCAGGTTTTTTTTTTCCTCCCTTAACATCCCTGATTCTCTTGTGAAATGCAAATTAATTAGCGTCTAATTACTCACTCATCCCTGAGTCTGTAGCCTTCTCTGTCAGGTTTCTGTTGAACATCTCTCTCATCAGCTGAGAACACAGCCCATTAGGAACAATGTAGTTTAGGAGAGGCAGGCAGCCCCTCCCCCTGCCTCTCAGGCTTTGTCAGAAACCATTTAAGCAGAAGGTTCCAAAAGCACACCCATTCCAACTGGAGGAGTGACCCCACCTACCACTCACTTCAATCACCAGTATCATTTCAGGGAACCGGACTGGATTGAGCCTAAGGCTGCCCTAGGCCAAGATAGGCAAGCCAGGCTCTCGCCTCAGGGAGGCTGCCCTATGGGGAGCCAAGATCTGTGTGTGTGTGTGTGTGTGTGTGTGTGTGTGTGTGTGTGTGTACACGCGAGTGCCCATGCCCTCCCTTCCAGCTGATGAGGAAATGTGGAGCATGCCCAGGGACACGGTGGCGTAGTCTTTCAACCCAGGCGGCTGAGTTTTAGTTCAGGAGAAAGTGGCGGCCAGCTTGAGCTGGAGGTCAGCCTTGGCCCACAGCCTTCCTGAAGCCAATCGAAGGAGGGAACATGGGGTCAACTCACCAACTCTCTGGATGACCTACAGCCTGGGTGCCTCAGAAGACGATGGGTTTGGCATGAGGAGAATTAGCCCAATAGGGGTTTTGCTGGGTATGGGTGGCTCAGTGTGTGAATATGTTTGCCTGTGTGTGAATACACATGAACATGTATGTACACATGCCCTCTGTGGAAGCCAGAGGTCATTTCTCAGGGACCCCTCCACCTGGTTTTTTGGGTCAAGATCTCTCACTAGCCTTAAACTTGCAAATTCTGCCAGGCTGTCCCAAGGATCTTCTCATCTCCACCTTCCCATCACTGGGATTAAAGATGTGTAACACCACAGTCGCCTTTACAAGAGTGCTGGGGACTGAACCCAGGTCCCCGTACTTTAGCAGCAAACACTCTCCCAACTGAGCCACCTGCCCTACCCTGAACCTTTCTGAGTACTGTTCTTAACCTCTGGTGACCCTTGCTCTCTTTCTTGGAAGGTGCTTTGAAACTGTATAACTTGGACCTGTTGAAAACACCTAGACCCAAACCTCCATTCTTCTGATGAGTATGGGGAGATGGCTAGGACTCAGAGGAAAGGGACCTCCTGGGAGAAAACATCTCTCCCAGATTCTTGAGGGGACTGCCACCCATGCCTGACACCTCCTACCATCTAACTGGGACCCATGCAGGGAGTAGCTCATAGAGTTCTGTTTGCCTCAGGTCATCTGGCTGTCCTCTGCCTTATAACAAGAGGTCACCCTCAGCTTCAGCGAAGCCTGACCAGGGTTTTCGATGTCCTGACTCCCAGTTCACTGCTCTCCTAAGATACCACACAGTTCCACTGAAGCTGAGAGAAAGCAGCAGACCTGGCTGCTCTTGGCCCATGGAGCAACTCACTCTCTGCCTCCAGTGGCCTAGCCTCCAGGTAATTGGACCAGCATCGATAAACTGATGGAGAGGAATGATTCTGCAGAGGGGAGGGGGAGGGACATACACTTTCCTGGGAGAAAGTCCCAGTCTCTGTGGCTGAGAACTGAGAAAGAACACTTTGGTGGCTGAGGCAGGAGACAAGCCAAGTAGGAGGCAAAGGCGTCAATGGACATAGTGGGCCCTGTGAATGATATTCAGTACTTCAGCAGAGGGTAGGTACTGTGGCCTAGCTGGCCCTCAGCCATGTGCTTCAGGGATTGCTCCTGGCCCTCCTTAAGCTGGGAAAAACCCAGCTAGTATTTCCCAAGGTGGCCCTTGAGTCATAACCCCATGCTGCCAGGTCAGCCCTGGGAGAAAACACCTTTCCCATCCTTGGCCCAGACCCTGCCTTTAAGGGATGCTACTCACACCTGTCCCCTCCTATCACTTCACTGGGACCCTGGCAGGAAGTAGCTCATATATTTCTGTTGGCTTCAGAACATCTGCTTCTCCTCTGCCTCACAGACAGGTCACTAGGTCATCCTGCTTGGCTGATGAGGCCCTGGTGCTCAAATCACTTAGCAAGCACCAGCTCTACCCCCCTAGGCCCTGTAGTTCCCTCCAGAAGCCTGAATACAACCCCATTTCTCACTTACAAACACACACACACACACACACACACACACACACACACACACATACACACATGTCACCCAGGGTGTCACTGAAGTTCATCTGAGAAGCAGCCCTGCCACTGGTCAGGGTGCTGACAGGCTTCAGTGTGCCTGATGGTCAGGACCTTTGCAAGCAACAGGGCCAAGGAATCATGGGTTCAACATGGGCTGTATTGGCTGGCAAAAGGTCACTCTTCAACAGTGTGCCAAAGGGTTGGCAGACATATTTTAGTTGTGAGCCATCAGAAGCCTTGCCATAAAGCATGTGGCATCTGAGCTGGCCCTGGAAGATGGGATAAGGTAGGAAATCCGGGCTCAGAGTTTCTTGAGAGCATGACACAAAGCAAGGTGGTCCAAGACTAGAATATCAGAAAGAAACCATTATTGGCTATAATAGCGGGACCCTGGGGAGTGTTAACTTACTTTCCATTATTTATTTGGCTTATAATTCTCACTTTTCTTTAAAAAAAAAAAAATCCAGACCTACCTGCCTAAGGATCGTACCGCCCACAGTGGACTGAGCCCTCCTATGTCAATTAACCATTAAGAAAATGCCCTACTGACGTGCCCACAGGCCAATCTTGGAGACAAGTTCTCAACTGAGGTTCCCTCTTCCTCCAGTGACTCTAGTGTGTGTCAAGTTGACAGAAACTAACCACCACAGAGGGTGTTAAGGATAGCTGCTCAGAGATGAGTGAGGAGACACCTGCCTGCAGCCAGGAGAGGACAGAGGACCTGGGCAACAAGCTAGGAGGGATACGTCCAAGGAAGGGATCACTGGGGACAGTCCAAGGCAGGATGAAAGAACGCATGTAGGTATGGTAGTCTGGGGACTGGAAGGACAGCTGAGAACAAAGGTTGAGGTTAGCTCTACATTCTGGATCCAGCCTTTGCATGACTGGACATTCTGCTACCCTAGAGAGGTCTGGTTTGGGGGCTCGGGAGAAAGATCAAGGTTGCTGACATAGTCATGATGGAACAGATGAGTGGCCAGAAGCTGCTGGAGAGGCCAAGCCCTAGGCTTCGGGTGCAGAGTGTGCCAACCTCATTCTTGATTTGCATATTTCCTACAGCCGTTGTCTCAGAGAACCTCTGGCTTCTGTACAAGTACACAAGGCTCTGGCTTCCCCCCAGCACCCTCTCCCAACCCCTACACAGGATGGTGGCAATCCTCCCAGGGAGTTTACAGCTTAATAACTAACCACACGACTGGGGCCATGAGGGACCGAGGCCAGGAGCTCCTCACCATCCCAGGGCACCCCAAACACTGACCTCACAGCCAGCACGCTCTCCGTGGACCCTCCTAACATACCCACTCCTCCCTGCCACATCCACCAGCGCCCTGCCTGCTGTATGCCTTGGGTGAACAAGAAGTCACCTAGTAAGTGGGCGAAGCCCCGGAGCCGTCCCATCTGACTGATGCCATCTGTGTGTAGAGGCCACTGCTCTCCATCTTTGTCTAGGCCAAGCTCCAGGTTGTTCTTAGCTTCCTCCTCCCACCCCCATCCCCACCCCTGCCACCTCTCCAGCCGAAAGGTTGCCCTCTTTATCTCTACGGCCTCAGTCCACAGCATGGTCACCAACCCAGCTTTTCCATTTCTCCCTCAGAAAAAGAGAACTCTGGGCCTGATTTGGGGGAACTCCTGAAGCTACCACCAGCCTGATTGATATTACCTGATTGGTGTTACCTCCCCCATCCCTCCCGCCCCTCCTCCCAGAACTCCAGACCAGCTGTGGCATGCATGGGAACTGAACCAAAAATCGCTCTGGGGAAGAAAGCCACACTTCAAATCCCCACTGTGGCCTTGCCTTCTTCGTCTTCTTGTTTCTTTTGCTCTATCCTGCCTCTGGGAGCCAATCTGGGGGAGGAGGAGGAGGAAACCATGATGGGGAGATGGAAAATATTCCTGGTATTGTTCTGAGGCCACAGCCTGTGGCTGTGGAGGGAAGGGGGGGTGGGGAGGAGAGGTTAACAAGATTAAAAAAGCCATAATGAGGCCACAGCACCAACCCTGCAATTATGCTCCCAAATTTAATCAAAACAGCTTCCCGCACTGGGCCTGTAACATATCTAACAGCCCCCGTCAGGTTCTGCCTCCCAGGCCCAGCACTGAGACAGGACAGAGCCCTGAAGTCTTTTTGTAGAGGAGGTACAGGGTTGGCCTAACCTGGCACCTCCCCACTATCCCAGCCCATCCAGGTGAGCTCTTGCAGACTTGCTAGTTGTGTGCCAGCTCCCTTTCCTCCTGTTCCCCAGCCTCTGCCCTGTCCCTATGGCACAGCCGCCGTCTATGGCTGCTCCCTGGCTCCTTCAGTGAGCTCCCAGGGCTAGCTCTTCTCCTAGTCTCATGAAGAAGCTTACCCACTGCATGGCCTTCTGGTAGGCTGAGAGGTTTGCTTCCTTTGTTTGTTTGGGCCCCAGGTTGAATTTAGGGCCTTGCGCATATTTCCCAATCCAATGAGAGAAATGAATAGCAGCACATCCAGTCCCCAGTTAGCAAACCTGAGGTCAGACTACATCTCCATCAACAAACTGAATGTGTCTCTACCCCGAGCCGCATCTCCGGTTCTTCTCAGTCTGGCAAAGCTGCTTGGAACGGTACCATTTCCATTAAAAAAAAATAATAACAATAATAATGTTTATTTTGGAGGCTGGAGCTGCACATCGCATCATGGGTGTGGCGGTCAGAGGTCAGAGGATGACCTGTGGGAATCAGTTCTCTCCTTCCACTATGTGGGTCCTGGGGATCGAACTCTGGTCATCAGACTTGGCACCACACACCCTTACCCACTGAGCCACCTTCCTGGATCACTATTTTCTTACAAGAGAAATTTGAGAAAGCTTGGGTTTTGTGACGAGGCCTGTGTTTTCTTTGGGAACCCACTCAATGTGAAAAGTCAGAGAAAATCTATAGGCTCCAGATGACTGGAGATCTGCCTAGAGGTTAAAAGCAAGAGGGAGTCCAGCAGATACATGGTCTTGCTGGGGCAGAGGGTGGGGGGACACTACAGAAGTGGAGAGCTGACAGCTATTGTAGAGAGAAAACGAAAGTAACAAGGTAACAGAGAGTCACACAATGTGCTCAAGATGACACAGCAGGGCTAACACCAGGGCTACGTTAGAACTCTGAACTTTTGGCCCCACCCCAGAGCTCAAACCCCTTTTCATGGCAGAGAAGCTAGGAGCTTAGGGTTGACAAAGTTCAAAGTCTGCTGAGACATCCGTTGCCACCATGTGTCCTTCTGTGGAAGCCAGTTTCCTGTCCATAAAGTGACTGTCACGAGCCGCTCCTGTCTTAGACCGTCCTTCACAGTCTAGCAGCCTCTCCTAGAGGAAGCAAGAGTGACTCTGGGCTCCTGTCAGGGACCCTGCCCCTCCCAGAGCTCCCTCCCCAGGACCGGGACCCAGACCCAGCTTGGCCAGAACCTTGTCAAGCACACATCTGTTCAGGAAGCTGCTCCTGCTCTGTCCCCTCTTCCCTCCACTCCTCTCTGCCTCAGGCCCTCTGATGATTCCATGAAGAGCCAGTGGACAAATAGCCTGCCGAAAGCAACGGCACACCACCTGAGGTTGCACAGGCAAGCCAGGGTCAGTGGGAAGAAGCAGGAGATAACCTTAAAAGATCCGGTGATGACGGGCTGCATCTGTGGCTGCCAGGGGAAGTTGGACTCCAGGATGTTGGCAAACCCCTATCTCCAAAAATATTTACATTACTGTCCATAACAGTAGCAAAATTATAGTTACAAAGTAGCAACGAAAATAATTTCGCGGTTGGGAGTCACCACAACATGAGGAAGTGTATTAAAGGGTCGCAGAACTAGGAAGGTTGGAAACCACGGGTTAAAGTCTCAGCAATGCTGGACTCTCAGAAGAAGCACCAAGAATTGAATGTGATTTTTGTCAGGCAGGGCCTGGCCATTCCCACATTCAAGAAACAGCTCAAAGAGATTTCACACACTTAGACCTGTCCCACCTGGCCAGGCAACAATCTTGGCTAAAGGTATTCCTCATCCCTGCCCTCCAGGACTTGGGAGGCAGCTGTGGCAGAGAAGAGAGCAAGATCTACCTCAAGGGCCTGAAGTCAGGCCAGAAATCAACTTCCAGCTGTGTGGTCATGGGCTAGTGACTCAGCCTTTGTTAATAGAGCTGAGAATACCAACCAGCTTTCCAACTCTGGTTTTTAAAAATCAATAAACCAATTATGGGCGGTAGTACACTACACAGCTTTAATCCCAGCACCTGGGAGACAGAGGCAGGCAGAGCTCCATAAAATCAGGGCCATCTTGGTCTACATAGCAAGTGCTAGTCCAGCCAGGCACTCTGTCTTAATAAAAACAAAACAAAACACAGGAGATCTCCTTTGACAAAGTGGTTTGTAGCTTGTTCTTAAGAGGATTAAGCAAGCACTTATTTCCCTGGGACACAAGGTAGACAGCCCTGAGTGCTGCTGGAGAGGTGAAGATAAGGGGACAGGGAAGGGGGAGCAGCTAGGAGAGGGAGCAGCTAGAGGAGAGGTGCAGCTAGGGAGAGGGATTCCCAGGAGAGTACAAAATGGTAACAGCAGAGACACGTGGACTTCCGGGTAGGACTGTGGTGTGTGTGTGTGTGTGTGTGTGTGATTTGCCATTGGTGTGTGTGGTTGGGCTCTCTGTGCATATGTATGTATATATGTGGCGGATGGGAGGGTGTATATTGTGTGGTTTGAATATGTGTGTGATATATGTGGTGTCTGTCTGTATGTGGATGAATGGCATGTGTGGTATGTGTGTGCCATATCAGGGCTGGTTAGTGATTGGTTGGAGATTGCTGACTTCCCAGTAAGGAAAAGTCCTATCAAGGGACAGCTCTATCCAGGAAGAGGTGAGGCCCTGGGGGATGGGGGGAGAGACAGGAGGAATGCATGCCTAGTAAGGGAAGAGCACAGAGATCCCCTTCCACACGGGGGTTGGGGGTGGGGTGGTCCAGCCCAGTCACTCCTGGCTGTGGTGTAGACAGGTGAGGGAAGCCACACTTGACTGAAGAACTTCATTATCGCCCCCGTGTTATTAAAGAATGAAGGGCTTGAAGATGAAGATCTGTGGAGGCCACCAGAGTGCAGGCCGGAGACCTGGGATGGGGCCAGCAACACCAGGTCAGAGCCTAACTTTTCTGCCTCCATCAGAGCAGCTAAGCCTCGGGGCTATCAGTTGCCAGGTCCACAACTCTCCTGATGACCACACTTTTCGGTCTTTGCCTCTCTGTAGATTCTTTTGTGACATCTGAACAGGAAGAGCACTCCAACATGAGATTCCCATGCCTTTGCTACAAGACTGACCTGGCCACCACAAAAATCGTCAGAGCGTCTGTGGTCAGGTGGTCTGCGTCTCTGGGAGCTAGCCCCCTTACCAGCCTGGGCCTCTCTTCATCTATGACAGCAAAAGGCTCTCTGGTACCCCAGGCTCTTGAACTGGTGAGGGGTGGTAAGGGGCATCGGTCTGTCTGGAGGTGTCCTGCTCCTGCCTGGCCAGTATGTTGCTAAGTCTAGAAAACAAAGTCAGACAGCAACTCCTGACTTTGTCATTTATTAATTCTTCCGGAAGCTAATCAGTGGCCCAGTAGCCAAGCTGGGACTCCTTACTGGGACAGGTCAACACCAGAACCAGAGTGAGGAACCCCCTGCCTGGAGACAACAGCAGGAATCAAACACCAACAATGCAGAAGCCTTGAGTTTGGCCCAGGGATTTTCCTCCTCAGAATTCTCTTTCAAAATCTCCCTCCAGGCATGGCTTTGGGGACCTAGAAGCACACCCGTCCTGGGCCAGAGAAACCATGCCTTTAAGAGGAAACCCAAAGGAGGAGTTGGGCAGACTCTGCAGACACTTTCCTCTGGGATTGTGGGCAGGCCATTTTACGCAGAAGGTCTTTGTGTTTTCACCTGTAGAGGGTTTTGGTTTGTTTGTTGTTTGTTTGGTTGGTTGGTTTTGCCAATTCCTGCCTCTTTCACTGTAGAGAGACTGCAATGAATGTTTCAGGAGTTAGGGAGGCGACTTAATGGGAAACTCCCTGGCCACCGATGTGTGAGACCCAAGTTCAAATCCCCACCACCTACATAAAAGCCGAGTATGGTAATGTTAGCACTAGGAAATCCGGCGGAATCCCTGGAGCTCAGAGAGCTGCTAAGCCTGACCAAATCAGTGAGCTCCCAAGTTGTGAGAGATATTGTTTCATTCCAAACAAAGGAAAAGGGGCATTGGAGAGAGCAAGGGCTCAGTGGGTAAAAGGGCTTGCTATGGAAGCCAGGTGTCCTACAAATCAATCAATCAATCAATCTCTCTCTCATAATAAATATTAAAAGATAACCAAGTGGAGAGTCACAAGGGCATCCAGTGTCTCACAGATGTGCATATATCACACACATACACACAGTCATTATACAGAAGCATTCCTGGCCTGGCTTGTGCTGGTTTCTAGCCAGAGACACACACGGGACAAATATCCCTGCTCAGAGAGAAGGAAGAGAGGAAAGAAGGATTCATGTTTACTGAACGCCTTCTAGGTACTAGTCACGAAGCTAAGGAATTTGTCCCACATGTAAGTTTTTCCAATTGCCCTGTGAGGACAGAAGAGTACATTGAGGCTTCTAGAGCATCAAGAGGCTTCTATTGTCAGTTAAAAATAAAAGGCAGTCACTCAACGGGTGGTGGTGGAGCACGCCTTCGATTCCAGCACTGGGGAGGCAGAGGCAAGAAGATCTCTGTGAGTTAGAGGACAGCCTGGTCTGCAGAACGAGCCCCAGGACAGCCAGGGCTAAGCAGAGAAACTCTGTCTTGAAAAAAAGAAAAGAAAAAAGAAAGAAAAAGAAAAGAAGAGAAGAGAAAAAAAGAAAAAAGAAAAAAGGGCAGAAAAGAAGAGAAAAGAGTCTGTCCATTTCCAAAGCCTGGATCCCTTTTTCCTGGAACACTGCTTGCCAGCAGGGGTGAGCACGCCTGGGAAGACAAGTGGTAGTGTGTGGGTGAGGGGTGGTCACCAGGGCCTCAGATATGGAATAACAAAGCTGATCACATGACCTTAGCATTCCGCCACCCTTGGGAGGCGCTCAGGAGCATGAAAGCTTCCCAGAGGAGGAGTTATTTGATTTGGGTTGGGAGGAGCAGAAGGTTCTTGTGGTCTTTTTGTTTTCAGATACAGAAGATGAGGTCCTTTGGAACAAAGAGTATTCATGGGAAGGCAGACAGAAAGCAGGCAGCCCTCCAGGGGACTGCAGATAGGTGCCCATTACAAAGAGGCAGTCGGGAGAGGTAAATAAGGCACACTGTATGTATCTGAGCGATTGACAAGCTGAACCATTCGGAGCAACCTGCTTCACCCTTCGGAGCCTCCGGTCTCTATTTTGTTAGAACTAGCAATGCTCAGTACACAGGGCTGTTGGGTTCAGAAGAGGTAAAACAGAAGGAACTCAAAACAATGTTGGCCTTGAATCCTTGTGACCCCATGAGCTGAGCTAGATGCCAAAAATCGATCTCATGTTTTGAAGATCAGAGAGGCAAGGAAGCTGCCAAAGGGCACACAGTCAGCAGTGGCAGATCCAGGGTTCAAATCCAGGCAGCTTTAGGCCTTATCTTGCCTTTCCTACCATCTATTACACACACTCTCTCTATTAAATAAAATGTGAACAAAGCAAACCCATGTGGATGAGATTCAATCCTGGGAAATTTGTTCATGGAAAATGTCACATCGAAATGTTATAGGGGAAATATGATAAGATTAGTTCTTTTAATATTAGCGTTACATTTAGTGTGTGTGTGTGTGTGTGTGTGTGTGTGTGTTTTCATGCATGTGTGTACATGTGCACATTACATGATACACGTGTAGAAGACAACTTGGGGGTGTTGGTTCTCTCCACCATATAGGGTCCAGGCTGTCATCAGACAGCAAGCACCCTCATCCACTGATCATTTTCCAGACTCTAAATAATTCCTGATTTTGGAGGGAGGTACAGGGAGGAGGATACCTTCCATTTGTCTACTTTTCATTGAGCTGAGTGATATTCTAATAGGTTTCTTATGTGTCTGAAGAATTATTGTTATCTTTTTTTAAAATATAATCTTGTTGTGTAACCCAGCTTGCCTTAGAACTCACAATCCTCTCTCCTTGCAGCTTTCCATTGCTGGTATTAAAGGCCTGCATCATTGTGCTCAGCTCTCTTTGACAATCTTTGAGGTAGACAGCGGCTAGACCTCATGATTCCGCTGTCTCCCTGTGTCTGCGGTGCCTCACAGAGCAGGGCTGGGTACATCGAGGACTATTGTTCTCTCTGATTTTGAATGGGGTAGTTAACTGTGTCACCAGTGTGCAACTTTAAAAAGTCAAAGTAGGGGGACGGGACAGAGGTGATGATGATTCAGTTGCCAGAGTGCTTGTACAACCTTGTAGACCTGAGTTCAGATCCCTTACAAGAAAGTAGGATGGTAACTTATGCCTGTAATCTCAGAGCTCAGCAGGCAGGTCCTTGGGCCTTGCTGGCCAGCCAGTCTAGTCAATCTAGTCAGTGAGAGACACCATCCAGAGAAAAAAGGTAGAGAGCAATTGAGGAAGACAATTATCATTGTCCTCTGGCCCCTGATGCACGTGTGCGCACACACACACACACACACACACACACACACACACACACA
>JADRCD010173362.1:0-15187 GCA_019843815.1 Montemys delectorum | reverse complement strand
ATCAGGAATCTTTGATATTCCAAATACTAACAGAAGCAATTTATCATTTTGGTGATGCTTTAGGTTCTGTTGCTGTAATAAACACCACGATTAAAGGAAACATGTGAGGAAAGTGTTTATTTACTTATGCACCTTGGTCACAGTATATTGAATGATGCCAAGTTATGAAATTGAAAGCATGCACTCCGTGAAAATATGTGGAATAATGGGGATTGCTGGCTTCATGTCCATTTTGTCTGCAGCTCACTTATTACAACTCTAAGAACAACTCATCTAGAGGAAGTATTGTACACAGTCAGTAGGGTCACCTTATATTAATCATTAATTAAGTACATGTCTTACACTAAATGAAACCACAGATCAAGATGATAGTAGACATTCCACAATTGAGAATCTCAGTTCTCAATAAATTCAGGTTTGTGTACTTATGAATGAAACCATTTTCCACCAAACTTTGGTAATTGCTAACACAATGGACAGTGCTGTCTGCTTTGTAAGTTCAAATTTGTATATTATTTAAATGTTTAAAAGATTAAGTACTACTTTTGTTACAATAAAAATATGTTGAATATCATCTTACATTTTCATACTATGAAAGTTTCAATAAGTCAATTTATCTTTGTACTTCTGTATAAAATCTGAATGTGGTCTAACTAAAATAAGATAACACTTTGGGGCAAAAATACAACCTAGCATCCCTGCACTAGAAGCCAAGATGGAAAAGACCTCCACAGCAACCATATCCTTCCCCGTGGTGCTGTGGTACACTGGGAGGAAGGTGATCCAGACACTGCAGAACACCAGCATGCTGAAAGTCAGGAACTTGGCTTCATTGAATCTGTCAGGTAGGTTCCTAGCCAAGAAAGCCACAGTGAAGCTCCCCAGAGTCAAGGAGCCTAAATATCCCAGAACAAAGTGGAAGGCAAAGACAGAGCCTTTGTTGCAAATAATGACAGTCTTACCATGTTCAGATTGTATATCTCTGTCAATAAAGGGAGGAGATGTTCCCAACCAGATTCCACAGACAACAAGTTGTATTAGGGTACAAATGGGAATGACTAAGTTAGGTTCCCCTGATGCCAGCATCCCTCTCATCCTTCTCCCTGGAGTAGTGAGCTTGAAAGCCATGACCACAGTTAATGTTTTGGCCAACACTGTAGATACAGCCACTGTGAAAAATACTCCAAATGTTGTCTGCTGCAGGATGCAGGTGGCCTGATTTGGATGTCCAATGAAGAGTATTGCACATAGATAACAGAAAACTAGAGAAATGAGCAGGATGTAGCTGAGAATGTGGTTATTGGCCTTCACAATTGGAGTGTCCTTGTACTTGACAAAAATGACTAGAACTAGAATTGTGATTGCTGAGAACAAGAGTGCAATGGAGCCTAGAGCCATCCCCAATGGATCTTCATAAGCCAGAAATGTCACAGCTCTTTGAAGGCAGTGGGTTTTCTCTAAGTTGGCATACATATCATCTGGACAACTCATACACTGTTCCATATCTGTTCACAAACAAAAATAAACTCTTATAAGATATCATAAATATGTAATTGATAATTATGTATTTGTATTTTTCTGAGGATATTCCAATATGTAATTTGGTATTGGTCCTATTCCTTAGGGACCACTAACTCAAGTTTGCTCTATCTCTTTTGTGTGTGTGTGTGTGTGTGTGTGTGTGTGTGTGTGTGTGTGTGTGTGTTTTCAAGACAGGGTTTCTCTGTATAGCCCTTGCTGTCCTGGAAATCACTCCTGGCCTCAAACTCAGGAATCTGCCTGATTATGCCTCCCAAGTGCTAGGATTAAAGGCATATGCCACCACCACCCAGCTAAGTTTGCTCTCTCTTAACCTATGCTTTGTGATGGAACAAAACACAAACCATAGGGGATAGAACAGTAGACATTATTAATTAAACAAAAAAGTAAAAATATGATGAATAATTATACGCATAATCTCAAATCATTCAATTCCTCAAACCACAAATTCACTAATCACAAACAAGGGTAGTGTGTAAACATAATTATTGATGCCAGTTTATGAAATATGTACTTTGCGTTCTTTGAAAGTTGTGTCCTTTGTTTGTATCTACACATAGGCAGCAGAACATACATTTCCTCATGCAAACATTTAAATAAATGAATATTTTCATTCTTGAAGCTGTATGCCTCATAGATATCCATATCCCTCTCACTGTGGTAAGATCTCTTTCTTCCCAACTACACATTCCAGGCTATATGTCATAAAAGTTATGGATATTCACATTTATCCCTCTTTCCTTAACTAAGCTGAGGGTGATAATCAGCACTCTTCATTCTCTTGTTGCATTCTTGAAATCTTCTCTTTTGTTCTAATTCTTTGACAGGAAATGCTTAATCCTTAAGATATCTAATCTTTTTAAACATATTTCATTAAACAACTGTTATGCTGAGCATCTGGGATTTGTTAGGGATTAAGCTGGGAGATGGAGGGAAAGATTGTGAACTGATTATGTAGTCAAGTTGCTTTATGCAAATAATCAAAGAAGAATAAATATAAGCTTAAATTATACATTCAATTTTTGTTAAAAAATAGTTACACAAGTATGTCTCCCTAAACATTTTCTATGTAATATAAAATCAGTAACCATCATAATATGAAAGACATGCATTATTGTAGAAGATATTGCAAGTTACTCCCTGGGTCTAAAGACATTATTTAACTGATTAAGTTCTGTATCATAGATCTATTAGCTCTTCTCTTTCCATCTAAGCCATATCATATTTCAAGTTTGGAAGGAGAAGGCATTAAAATTCAGAATTTTTTCTTTTGCATGCAAGCATGTACCTGTTTCATTGGAAACCTCATTTTCTGGGCACTGATCACAATCAAAGCAACACTCTGCTGATTCTTTCTGTTGTATTTTACTGAACCCAGCAGTACATGTCACACTACACATTGAGGAGGGAACCTGAGGCAATACATAAATATTAAACAACATGTATGTGTTGTTCGTGTGTATATCGTATGTATAATAACCCATAGATTTATATATGGGATATGAACAGATATGGTCATATATATTCCTTTGATAACATGCATTACTTAACAATTTCAGTTACATTATTATTTCATATTACAATATAATGCACTGAATGTCTTACAATGTCTAATACATTATATAAAATTTTACGTGTAACATTCAGGTTGTAACAATTTAAAATTTTTCCTTCCTAAAATAATTAATCCAAAAGAATGGTTATGTTGCATCAGTTTCCCTTTCATGATTTATAAATTAAAAAAAATAAAAACACTGTGTAGTATGGAAAGAGAAAGTAGGGTAAATCAAGAAAGAATTCTTTAATGAATATGAACAAAATATGTTATATAAGACTTTCATAAAATGAATGATGTTTTCCTAAGGTTAAAAGAAAGCCTTGAAACCCCTATCGCTTCCTCTATTCCCCCTGTTCCTATGAGGGAGCTCACCCACCCACCCATCCACTCCTGCCTCAGCACACTAACATTCCTCTAGCCTGGGGCATCAAGCCTCCACAGGACGAAGGGCCTTCTCTCTCACTGATGCCAGATAAGACAATCTTCCATAGAGGAGGGGAAACAGGGAATGGGGATAACAATTGAAAGGTAAATAAATAAAATAACCAATAAAATATATAAACTTAAAAAAGATAACCTTGTATCTGGAGAAAGATTTCTATTATTGAATACATGCTATACTTAATTGGACTATAAATATGTTTACAGAGAATCAGAAAACTCCATGGTTTATATATAGCTACAAAATTTTGTATATATGTCTATGTTTAATACATCTTTTCCTATATTTTTTGTGAATAGGCTTGTGGGTGCTACTGAACATGGAATCCAGAGGCCTTTTATCCCTACAATCAGATTTACATGAAATTGAGAGTTATAAATTTTGGTACTTGTAAATTGCAAGAGTAGCAATTGTTCTTAACCTCAGAGCTATTAATTCAGTGACTCATAATTTAAAATTTAGATATCCTGAAAACAATAAAAATTGTGGTACACTCACTGATGTTCCTCCTGTGACCCATTCCACATCTTCTGATATATCCAGTTGTTGGGTCTTTCGCAAACAAGGAAAATAACTTCCTAGCTTCACTTTTAATCCATAGCCTTGTGGAAAATTCCAAATGATGAAAATGTCATAATTTGTACACTGAGTTTCCCTATTGTTCATGTTTACCAGTTCTCCAACAGGGTTAGTAAATACTCTGGTTTTCAGCATGGAAGCCACCTAAATGTGATGCACCATTAGTTGCCGATATATGCATATCAATAAAGGAAATGCCAAATTGAAAATTTCCCATCATGTCTTAATGAATTTCACATAAGAAAGCTGTATTAAAATAATCTCGTGCAATAAAATACAATATGCTTCAGGGATAATCAAAAATTAATTTACTTCATATTACTGCTCAATGATTAAATGTGCTAGATAAAATGATTATCAAATAACAAGAAACATGGTGTGTGTGTATGCATGTTCATCAAAATTAGTTTTTTCAAACAGAAGCCATATATGTGCAAATAAAGGGGAAGTTTAAATTTCTGTAAATTGTGAAAATAAAGAATGGTTGTGGGTCTTTCATGTAGAGACAGTATACATGTATGAGATAAACATAAACTTAACAAAATGTACAGTCTTAATTATTTATGGGTTTGTAATAATTGTTACTTAAATGAATTACTATTAGTCACAGGGCATGTAATATATCTTGAAAAATTATTCTTTAGGAAATAATATTCTAGTCTAGTAATTAGTTAAGGGTTTTGTGATAAATCTTTTGGTTTCTATTTTAAATTTTCAACTCATTTTGTGAAATGTTGAGACATGTTTTCATAAAACTCATTGATATCATAAGAAAATATATTGTCTTCTATCAAATGTTATCCTTGTGCATGATATGTATCCATGTAAAAGATTCATTAGGGAGACTTGCAGAGTAGAAATCATTCCACTGAGATAATAATCTCTAAAACATGTACATATGTTTTTCTGGGTCCATTTAAAGATCATATTGATATATCTAATGAAATGTAAGAAATTTTACCTGCTGACAGTCATTGAATACTCCTTTTTTTACTGACATTTGCTGAGATTCTACTTGTTGAAGTATGAGTTCATGGTAGGTGTGGGCCACAGCATATACAGCATTATACAAATTGTAAATTTCTTCACTCATGGCCATGTCAAATTTGTGCAGTGTTGTCCATTCCAATGTCTTATTGAATGTAAAATAGTCCATTTTGTTATAGCTGTTTTTTGAGGTTGAGCAATTAAAATAATTCCACCCCAGTATAGACTGAGAAATATCTATTGGGTATATGTGAGTTTTCATGGTGTGCATAAAATTCCTAAATTTAGCATTCTCACTGTGGTGGTGTAAAAAAGTGACAGTCCCATGAAAGAAATCAAGGCTGAAATCATTTTTATTTGTGATAACATCCCATTGTGATGTTGTGATCCAGATTCTCTGTGCACCTAAATCTTCCCATCTTCTGAAGCTGACTTCTAGGGTAGAGTTCATTACACCATAAATGATAACTACCTTTGCTGAAGTTGTCATAATTTGTTTATCATGTATCTTAGTCCTTGCCGTGTATAACTGCATGGTTTCTGGGATGAACAAAAGCTAAACAGATTCCATGAGTTTGCATTTCTTCTCTCAAATCTGAAAGAAACTGAATACCCTGGTTATCATCTAAGATTATCAGTCCTACCCAAGTCCATCTAAAATGAAGCATCAATGAGACCATGGCATGTGACAAATGTATGTCCTTGGTGGCTACCTGATAGATATAAGGAAACTGGACATGGTCACTAAGGTTAGGATGAAATGGCCCATAGAAAACCTAAAGTGTGTAGAAGAGAGGATGAAAGATTCACATGAAAAATATGATTGTTACAGTGATCAGACTTATATATAGGTAATGTTATTTGCCTTTCATAACTCTTATTAAAGATATTAAGATTATACTATAAATATCACATTATTTGGTTAGATTCTAGACTATTCCTAACAAGTCTGAATGTCAGAGAAAACAGTTTTACCTATTTGCCTAGTACATCTATGATCTGATTATTTAATTCTCTGTTATGTGTGTGTGTATGTATGTGTTTGTGTGTTTGTGTGTGTGTGTCTGTGTGTGTGTGTGTGTATGTGTAGCAGTTGCCTCATAAAGGAATGCTGTCCAAGTTTTCCTGTAGGCACATGCAAATGGAATTTAAAAATCATGAACTAGGCCTTAGAGATGGCTTTGTTGTTAAGAGCACTTACTATTATACTAGAGGTCCTGTGTTCAATTCCCAGCAACCACACATTGGCTCACAACTATCTGTAATGGGATCTGATGCCCTCCTCTATTCTGTCTAAAGGTAGCAACAGTGTATTCACACACATTAAATAAATAAATCTTTTTAAGAAGTTGTTCACTCATCCAGTGTTACAAATTCTTTCCTTTGGTAACCTAGAGCCAACTGAAAATCTTAAGGATGCTTTCCATGATTGTCCTGTAAGGAATATGTAACAGTAATTTTCTAATAAACAGTTATAATTAATAAATATCAAACTATTGTTTCTTTGTGAATATACTTTTTCCTGTTTTTCCAATATATCTTCACACATACCAGGAAAAAGGTTAACTGTCAAAGACATGTTGGGTAAAAGATAAGGATTCTTGTTGATTTCATCAACAGCAAAAAATAGTAGGAGAAAGAACTTGAATCTTCTTGCTGGTACTCTAAAACAAGGCATAATAATGATTAAGGGAGATATTTGAAACATAAAAATTTCAATTGTTGTAAAGTTTGTAATATAAGTCATGCTAAATTTCTGTCTAAACATCTTGAAATAAGATTAAGAACTTAGAGAACTTTAGAACTGAATACAATTTAAGGATTCATAAACATATGGCAATATGATATGATAAGTTTAACTTAAACCACATACGAAATACATAACACAGTCTCCCTAAAAATTTAATTGTTAAAATACATTTTATACTGTGGAGAGCCAGAGTACAGCAGTGAGAGCAGTGTGTGTAGCCCAGGCCATGATAGCAGTCTGTGTAGCCCAGGCCATGAGAGTAGAGTGTGCACTCAAGAGGAACCATTATCTGTTTAGTCTGTAGAGGAACTTTCTCAAGAAGAGCTTTGTTTGCTGAAGTGTTTATAAGTAGGAGCTGCAGAAATAAACTTTGAGCCTTGATCAGAATACAGTCTTAGCTCCATGCTTCTCCATCCCCCTGCGCCACCCTTCTCATTTCCAGACCTCCTCTCAGCTGAGCTCTTCTCTACTATAAACCACTGGGGTACAGGTGTCACCCAAACAGGGAACTAAAAATGGAGGACTAGGTGAGAAATATTGCTTTGGTAGGAGTACTCTACGGAACAAAGTGAAAGTAAAAGTAAATTCTGAGTACAGGTAAGTAATTTTATGTGCAGATCAATGGACTTTTAAGGACTATACTCAGGGAAACAATTGGTCTGGGATGGTGTGTTCCCAACACAGATTCACCTAGGCTAGTAATCATGAAATGAGGCAGGAAGTACAAAGAAAGGGTTCCTTTATACCCTGAAAGAGCTATGTCAAGCAAGAAGAGCAGGGTTTCAGAAACAGATATGGGAAAAACTTTTAGCTCTGGTAGATTCATGCTGTCCACATTTCCCAGAAGAAAGGAATTTAGATAAGGATACCTAGGAGAGCCTGGCGGTGGTGGTGCATGCCTTTAATCCCAGCACTTGGGAGGGAGAGGCAGGCAGATTTCTGAGTTCGAGGTCAGCCTGGTCTACAGAGTGAGTTCCAGGACAGCCAGGGCTCAACAGAGAAACCATGTCTTAAAAAACAAACAAACAAACAAACAAACAAAGGATACCTAGGAGGACTTTGGAAAAGTTCTAAGGATTACCCTGGCAAATCATGTTACATTTTGCCTCTGGATGCTGTTAAAAGTTGCCATTGTTGACAATAAGGACAGGGAAACTTCACAAGCATTGGACATTACCCAAGAACAAGTGGTGGAAATTGCAGAAAGAATTAATGAGACAAGCTGAGGAGGAACTAGACAAGTTAAAAAGCAGATTGCTGCAGAGTAACTATCAGAAGCTGCCACTGTGCCTCCTCATCCTTCTCTGGCTTAATTCCCAGAAGAAGAAGGAGATGAAGAGTTAGACCTTGAACATGAGAGAGAGAATGTGTTTCAGAAAAGCAGTTATCCCCCACTGTCTATGACACATTAGGAAAAGAGAAAGAAAATGAATGTTAGCTATTTCAGAGCTCTACTGTGAACAGGAGTAAGTTAGGAGATGTCCTGCTTCCTCTCTGGCTCATTCTTAAGAAATCCTTAGTTCTAGTTCTTGTTCTCTTAGGTAGGATATCCCTTTGGTGGCACATTTAGTTCTCTTCCCTCTCTATCTATTGTTTTTTCTAGATGAAGCAATTTGTCCATGTCTGTAAGTTTATGTCTGTGTTTTTATTTAATTGCTAGTTGCTCTGTTTCATTTTGAAAAGAAAAAAAATGGTTAAAACTTTATATGCTGGCTGTCTACTCATGATATAGTTTAGACTTGTACTTTTTTTTAAAGGCATCTCAATATGCACAACAAAAATTTACAAGTTATCCTGCATCATTGCTGGAAAATCCCTGCTAGGCACTAATTATCTGCACTAGCCAACCCAAAAGAGGCCAGAGCTTCTCTGCTTTTAAGGTAAGGGATCTGATACCTGTTTTTCCTAGAAAAATGTCTGTCATTAAGATCACTGATTTCATCAGGTGACAAGGTGATATTCTCTTGAAATTACAGCTAGAAAATGTGAGAAAATCTTGTCTGGTATAAATGCATAAAATGTGTGTAGCCACATTATTTTTTTCTTACTGCTTTTAAAAGTACAAATATGTTCTTCATGTCTTGGCTATAGAATGTTGGCTTATGAGTTATTGGTTTTGATTAAAAGTTTGTACCATTGTTAACAGAAAGCTAGCTTAAAATTGCTATCTGAGGGTTCGAGTCATTCTAAACAAAAACTCGTCTCACGTGTCAACCCAGAAAGAAAGGTCTCTAAAGATATTTCCGTTTTTCTGGGGAGACAGTGTTCGAAACAGGGTTTCTCTGTATAGCCCTGGCTGTCCTGGAACTCACTCTGTTGATCAGACTGGTCTCAAACTCAGAAATCCGCCTGCCTCTGCTTCACAAGTGCTGGGATCAATGGTGTGTGCCACCACTGCTCAGCTTAAAGACAATTCTAAATTGGGATATTATTTTATGTAATTTTTATCCTAGAAACTAGACTTGTAGTACATAGGATTTATAGCCGGGCAGTGGTGGCTCATACCTTTAATCCCAGCACTTGGGAGTCAGAGGCATGCAGATTTCTGAGTTTGAGGCCAGCCTGGTCTACAGAGTGAGTTCCACAACAGGCTATACAGAGAAATGCTGTCTTAAAAAACCAAAATAAATAAATAAATAAATAAATAAATAAATAAATAAATAGGATTTATAACAATGCCTCTTTAATGAGGTATTTAAAATTTCACTGTCGAAAGCCGGGCGGTGGTGATGCACGTCTTTAATAACAGTAATCGGGAGGCAGAGGTATGTGGATTTCTGAGTTAGAGGCCAACCTGGTCTACAGAGTGAGTTGCAGGACAGCAAGGGGTACATGGAGAAAACCTGGCTTGAAAAAACAAAAAACAAAAAAAAAAGTTGCACTGTCATGTATTCATATGTAAGAACTGGCAGCCGCACTTTGTAATGTGAAAGTAATGTAATTGGTATTGATTTTTAAAGAGAATGGATTGGTTACTCTATTAAAAACTTGGTTTTGTATGACAATGTGTCTCAAAAGACATCATATGTTCTCTCAGAATGTTGTGTGCTTCTCCAGGATGTCAGGTTGCCCCTGGGATATCATGTGTCCTCATGATGTTATTTGCCCTTTCAGGATGTATTGTAAACCACAGGAAGTCCTATATACAACTCAAGGAAGTCATATGTCTCTAAAGAATGTCAGGCATTTTCCCAGGAGTCCATATGCCCCCAGGATGTCCTATGATCTTCCACAATGATATGTGCTCCCCAGGATGTCATGTCCCCAATGAGGTTATATACAACCCAAGAGGACATTCTTACCCTTCTCCTCCTCTTATGTTCCTACTATAGCAAGCTCCATTTTTCCAGACTTCTTGGAATATGTAAGTGAAGGGGATAACTATACTTTTCACCAGAGAGTATAATATCACAATTCCAACAAGGAGCAGTCTCAAGTCACAGAACACATAGCCTTTGACTGAGAAAGATGAGGAGACAAACATACAGTGACATTATCTTAAGAAAATAAGGTGCCTCCTTGACGGTACTGTGATGGCCATAAATCCATTTCCCCCCAAGGAGTTTTTATCAAGGAGGTATTTTACTACAAGCCTTTGCTCTCATAAAACAGTATCAAAAATGTTGGGGATCAGTTGTTGATACTGGAAAAGTTTCAAAACCAATACCTTTTTTTGTCGCTTCCACCTCGACCAGCAAGGAAGACACAACTCTCGAGCTCTTCTTCAAGCAGTTTTTATTCAGGAACCCTTTACAATCTTCTGACCCATGAGCAAACTTCTGACCCAAAGGGCAACACCCCCAGGCCCTTAAAAGCCCATGAGTGACCAATCCGAAAAGGCCACATGGTGTTATCCGATAGGTTGCCAAAGGCAGAAGCAAGTCAGGCAAACAACCCTGCCAAATAAGGTGTTGTTTATCACTCTTCCACTCCAACAAGGAGCAGAAGCCGGTCCCATCTCGGCGAGGCCCAGGGGCTCTCCATATTTTTCAATATTTAGGATATCAGTTGTTTTAGTCAGGGTTTCTATTCCTGCACAAACATCATGACCATGAAGCAAGTTGGGGAGGAAAGGGTTTATTTAGTTTACTTCCACATGGCTGTTGATCACCAGAGGAAGTCAGGACTGGAACTCAAGCAGGTCAGGAAGCAGGAGCTGATGCAGAGGCCATGGAGAGATTGTTTCTTACTGGCTTGCTTCTCCTGGCTTGCTCAGCCTGCTGTCTTATAAACCCAAGTCTTCCAGCCCAGGGATGGCACCACCCACAAGGGGCCCTACCCCATTGATCACTAATTGAGAAAATGCCCCACAGCTGGATCTCATGGAGGCACTTCCCCAACTGAAGCTCCTTTCTCTGTGATAACTGCAGCCTGTGTCAAGTTGACACACAAAACTAGCCAGTACATCAGTTATATCCTAAACAAACTATGGCCCAGAAAATTCATATAAGAAAGATAGTTTGCTTGCTTTAAATGATTTTCAAAAGTTGATAGGAGATATTAATTTGCTAAGACCTCATCTTAAGCTTCCTACAAGAGAACTTGAAACTCAGTTTGGTATTTCTCAAGGGGAATGCAAATTCTACTTCCCTTGAACAATTAACTAATGAGGGACAAATGACTTAGCCAACAAAAGATACATTATAACAACTATGATCAATTTTTACCTGTTTCATGGCAGACATTTGGCAAAAGGGACCATTATTGTGGGTTCACCTTTCTTCATCTTCAAGAAAATTTTAACATCCTATTATGAAGCCACTGGAATGTTAATATAGAATTGAAGGATAGAATCATAAAAGCATCCTGGGAAACAACCACTGATGAAATATTAATTCTTTATTCCATATAGCAAATAAATTGGTTATTGCACAATACTGATATTTGGACTTTACATGTACAAACACTCATTTTAGGCAAGTTTGATAATCATTATCCAAATGAAAAGTTATTAGAATTTACCTCTATTCATGCTTTTGTATTTCCTGTAAAATTACACATGCAGCCAATTAAGAATGTGCTTACTGTATTTACTGACAGTTCAACTAAAGGGAAGACAACATATGTAATTGGATCAAATGTTTATTCTCTTAAGTCCCCCTCCTTTCACAAATAATTGAATTATGTGCTTTAGTCACTGTTTTTGAATTGTTGAAAAATCAAACTTTTATTTTGTGGAGTGATGGGCAGTATATAGCTCATGGTTTACAATTGCTTGAAATTTTTCCATTTATAGATAATGCTAATTCTCAAATTTTGCAATTATTTATGTATACACAGCTTAACTTAAGAGAATGCACTGTTCCTTACTTTATAGGACATTTATGCACTCTTATTAGATTGCATGGACCCCTGGGTAATGCCATAGCAGGTTTGCATACCAGGCATTATATAGGCTTTATACAGGAACAATTAGCAAAAAGAATCTCATCTTCTACATCATCAAGATAATAATAGTTTAAGACAACAATTTTGTATTTCTAAGTAAGAGTAAGTATGTCAAATTGTAAAGAGTTGGCCTCAGTGTCCTCAATTTCTTCCAGTATCACATAATGCTGTTGATGCTTGAGGACTCATACCTAGTGAGTTTTTAAAGGCCTATTCTAAGCATTCTGTAATTCTGTAATGATTTTCAAACAACATGCTTTTTTAATGGTTCTTGTAAATATTACTGAAAATTGGTGTGATGACAAGGTTTTACTGATAATTAAAGAGGTAACAAAATGACTGGCCAGGCCTAAATTCATGATTGGTTTAATTCTAGCATGTGTTTTAGCTTTGATTACTTTAATAGCCAATGCTACTCCATTTCCCACACTGTTCAAACAGCTCATTCTACATATAATTTGTCTAGAAATATTTCCATGGCATTGCATACTTAGGAGTATATAGATGTTAAGATGCAAAGGATGCCTTTCTTGAGGTGGTTAATTTCTTGGGGGAAGAAATGCAGGAATTAAAAATGTGAACTAGATTTGTATGTCATCCTATTTATCAATGGCTTTGTGCACACCAAAAAATAAAATTAATGATACCATATATAGTTGTGACAATGTACAATCCCATCTACAAGTTGTTTGGAATCATGTAAATTTATCTTGGGATTTGGTAAAATTACAGCAAGAAGTCATTAATTTTGTAGAAGCAGAGCCTGTACATTTTCATGCAGCTCAAGCAGATAGAGATCTACCAAGACAGGTGCAGCGATGGTTTCCTTCTTGGTCTGTTCTACTACAACACAGCATCACTGTTGTCACACTTGATATATTATATAGCTCTTCTATTTATTGCTGCCATCTGTCTATTGGTATATGTTATCACATTATTTATAATTGAAGACTCAGATACATGGCCTCCATCTAAATACATTGTCCTTTCCAGTTTGACTGAATATGACCAATGATGGTTAAGAGTGTTCATGAGCTCCTATCAACCTAAGACAGAACATGCATCAATGCTCTGTATGCTTCCATGATGGGTAAGAAGAAGCAATATATACACCAACCTAAGACAGGTATATTCAGATGGAGCATCCTTTATTAAGTTAAATGAAAAAGGAGGAACTGTGGAGAGCCAGAATACTATCATGAGAGCAGTGTCTATAGCCAAGGATATTAGAGCAGTGTAAGTACTCAAGAGGAACTCTTATCTATGTTTAGTTTGTAGAGGAAATTACTCAAGAAGATCTTTGTTTGCTGAAGTGCTTATAAGCTGGGGCTACAGAAATAAACTTTGAGCCTAGTTCAGGTTACTCTCTTTGCACCATGCTTCTCTTACTCACCTCCGTTTTATTTCTAGCCCTCCTTTAAGGTGAGCCTTGCTCAACTGTAAGCCACTGGACAGCTAGCTACATTTTATATCAAGCATCTTAATAATGTTGAGTATTTTGAGAATCAAATAATCCATCAAAAATTTTGTGCAACTTTTATATTTGTATACTTTTGTATCCTAAAATTATCCTAATGCATATTTAATAGCATTTTAACTGAGGATCCTATATCTAATGATGCGTACTTAATGGTTTCAAACCATACAAAATATTCTTTGGAAATTAAGTATAGTAAAGGTAAATTAAATATTTTTAAAAATCACTAAAAATATATTCAAGTCAGTCTGTCTAGGCTGGTGCCCTAAGTAGATCTTGGTTGCAAACTCTGCTGCAAGTCACAAAATATCCAGAGGAAACACTACTCCCATGCATTCTAACACACCCAAGATCATAGGATCACAGGATCACAGAGACAGCTTGACTCTGAGTTCTCACACTACCAGGATCACAAGAAGGACAGGCCTCAGCCAGATTTAGCAAGGGTAGGTAGCACTAGAGAGAAACAGAAGGTGAGAGACAAGCATAAGAAAAGAAGCAACAGGAACTAAGTTTTCTTGGCATCATCAGAACCCAACATAGCAAGTCCTGGACATACTGTCACAATAGAAAAGCAAGATTGAGATCTAAAATCTAATGATAATGATATAGGACTTTATGAAGGCAATGAAGAACTTACTAAAAGAAATACAGGAGAACACAGGTAAACAGCTAGAATCCCTTAAAGAGGAAACACAAAAATCCCTTAGAGAACTACAGGAAATCAGAATCAAAGAGGTGACAGAAGTGAACTAAACCAATCAAGGATCTAAAAATGGGAATAAAAACAATAAAGAAATCACAAAGGGAGACAACTCTGGAGATAGAAATCCTAGAAAAGAGATCAGGAGTCATAGATGAATGCATCAACAACAGAATACAAGAGATGGAAGAGAGAATCTCAGGGACAGAAGATATCACATAGAACATTGACACATTAGTCAAGGAAAATGCAAGAGGCAAAAATTGCTAACCTAAAACATCCAGGAAATCCAGGACAAAATGGGAAGAGGAGACCATACCTAAGGATAATAGGTATAGAAGAAAGTGAAGATTCCAAAATTAAAGGTCCAGTAAATATCTTCAACAAAATTATAGAAGAAATCTTCCTAACCTAAAGAAAGTGATGCCCATGAATATACAAGAAGCCTGCAGAACCACAAATAGACTGGACCAGAAAAGAATTTCCCCCCCCCACTACATAATAATCAAAACACCATTTGCACTAAACAAAGAAAGAATATTAAAAGCAGTAAGGGAAAAAGATCAAGTAACATATAAAGGCAGGCCTATAAGAATTACGCCAGACTTCTCACTAGAGACTATGAAAGCTAGAAGATCCTGGGCAAATATCATACAGACCCTACGAGAACACAAATGCCAACCCAGGCTACTATACCCAGCAAAACTCTCAATTACCATAGATGGAGAAAACAAGATATTCCATGACAAAACAAAATTTGCACA
>JADRCD010173361.1:0-24949 GCA_019843815.1 Montemys delectorum | reverse complement strand
AAAAGAGAATTCAAAACTCATTTGGAACAAATGTTGATTTTAGTGGCTTTCTGTGGATAATTTTATATTGTTTGAAATGAAGTAAAAAAATCCAATGTAGTTTAAAATAGCAACAGGTTTGAAATAACAGATTTGTAATCATTCATTAACTCTAAACACTTAGGAGATGTGGTATTAAAATATTTCAAAATCCCTGTCCTGTAAAGGCTCTATGCCCCAGTGTAAGGTAATGCCAGGGACAGGAAGTAGGAGTGGGTGGGTTGGTGAGCAGGCAAAGGGGGGGAGGGGATAGGAAGTTTTTGGTGTAGAAACCAGGAAAGGGGATAACATTTGAAATGTAAATAAAGAAAATATCTAATAAAAAAAAATCTCAAAGTCTCCCAGATTTTCCAAGACTGAAAGAGATAACTTATTTTGGATTTCAGAATAGTCTAGCAGTTTCAAACCATATGAGCACAAAAATATCATGAGAAGCCTAACTGAAAAAAAAATACATTTTTAATGCAAAATTTCTTGTTTTAAAAATAATGCTTGTTAAAGAAGATGTGTACATACAAAACAATGTAGAAGAAGAAAATTATCTTCTGCATCACGAAATAATTAATCTTAACTTTTGATTCTTTCTTCTAGCCAAGTCTGGGTCAAGATTTGTGCCTAAAACAGGAACTGGACACCCTATGGACCCCCTTTCTGTTTCTGCAGCATCTTACCTACATAAGCAGATTTTTCTTGGACAAACTATCTTCTCTATGTTCTTTGTATAAAGTAGTAGTTTCTCAAAACAATAAAAAAAATAGAAGGAACTAATTTTAAATTTATCAGGATTTTAGCAGCTTGATCATATAAAGTATTAAATGAATTGAGATACTATAGGGTACACTCTAATTCATTTGCAACTTTTGCCCAGAAATTATTAACAAATGAGTATGGTCTAATCAATAGTCTTGATGTAGTTGCCCAGGGTCAATAGTATTGTGTTCAGACCATATTGCATTTACACTGTTCTCAAACAATTTTTATGGATATTTAGATTCATCGTAAGCCAAGTCATGCTTACAAATATGAGTAAAATTATACTGGTGATTAATTGCTAATTGATATTTAATAGCTTGCCCTTGTGGAATCCAATTAATGCAATCCTCAGATTCTTTCTGAAGAATTGTTTATGTTCTTCTACCTTCTTTCTCTATTCCTGAAACATTTTTAACTGGGTTCATTTTAATTTAAGTTGTTCATATCCTCATTTTGAGAGACAATACACCATTCCTAGCAGCAGATATTATTTCAGTGAGTGTTAGGATGTCAGCAATTAACAATCTTATAAATTTTTTAATTACACTTTGTACTACTATCTATAATTCCCCAAGTGTAGTTGATATATATGTATATATAATAATCTTCCTATACATAGTTTTATAGCAATCCACATAAATGAAAGTTGTTTTCATATCCTAAGAGTAGAATTAAAGATATTGTAACAATATTGCTAATCCATTGAACTATGTGGCAAAAAGTTCATGGAAAATGATAACATTGTTTCTACATAATTAAAAGAAGTTTGGCAAATGAGTTTAGAATAGAAGAGTCATGTAGTTTATATGTAGTTAAATTTCAGGAAAGTGCCCCTTTTTTGATACCAGAGTCTTTTCTTTTGATATCAATGGATTCTGTGGGTTTACTTCTCCTGTTCACATCCAGAGAAAATATGTAAATTAAGTAATTGCAGAGCCTAGGCTCCAAGTTACGAGGGTACTAGAATTCAGACATTTGCTAAGTCCTTGAGGAAATTCTTACAGAACTATGTGTTTGGATAAAACTTCGTGTGTTTTTATGATGTAACTTTGTAAGTATAAATTAGGGTAAAATTAAGAGAAATTATTTAATTTTTTTTCAAAGTGCAAGTCAGTAGAAAAAAACTTGAGAGCAAAGGTAGGAAAGAGCTAATGGGGCCCTGGTTCTACACCAGAAGTGGAATCTGCAGGTAATGGAGATATAGCTGAAACATGGACTATTGTAAGCATAGGGCTAGAGGTCAAAGAGTCTGTCTGAAGAGGTTCAAATGGAGGACAGAAGAGTTAGAATAAATCAACTGCTTGTGTTCCAGCCCCATGTGGCAGATAAGGATGCCTGGTAGAATATGTGGTCTGTGGCTTGGTGGCTGATAAAGGAAAGGAACACTAAGATGGCTGTTGACAAAGAGCTAAGGGGATGTTCTAAAAGGTAGTGTTGACCAGAAAGTTGAGTAGAGTGGAAGAAAGGGGCCCAGCTGGCAGGCTGCAATAGAAAAGATCATAGGTCTTAGAGGCCCCAGGGAGTTTAGAGGTCTGGTTGGGTCAGGGATGAGGGTTGGGGACATCCTTGTGGAGACAGAGTGGTGGGGAGGAGGAATGAGATGTAGAACAGTCAGAGGGTGGACCAGGTCAGGGGAATAAAAAACTGGAGTGTAAATAAATAAATAAATAAATAAATAAATAAATATTAAAAAATAAATCAAATAGAATATGATTTTAAATATTTAATTAACAAAATACTTTTCTCAAAAGCAATTTACAAGTATCTTTGCCTATCTCAGAAGTAGTTTGGTTAATTTTCCAACTGTATTTTTGGGGAATTACTTTACCTTCTACATACACCCACATAAAACATATCAAAAACTGATCAGACTGACAATAATTCATAATGAATAATACAGTAAGTAAAATCCTTGACTACTAACATATTCAAGAAACTAATGTCACTATTAAATACTATAAAAATTTCCAAAACAACATGATGCTATAGTATAAATTAGGATATTTTTAGTTTCATTTATAGATTTTAAATTATACTAATTATAACACAATATATTTTCTACGTATCTCAGATATTTGATTATTTTTACTAAGTTCTGTTAAACATGAATATGATTCTTGAAATTAGGGGGAAAGTTTCATGCTTCTAACATGCTTTGTGAGACCATAAATTTCATTTCTGAGAAACCCTGTCTCGAAAAAACAAAACAAAAAACAAAACAAAACAAAATTTAATTTCTGCTGTTAACATTACTTTCTTATTTTCCATAGGCCATATTATTTACTTGTTTTCTAAGGTTTTCACTTAATAAAAGGGAATTAAAAGAAGATTTGAATAAACTTCATTTCATTTTTAATTGTTAAGTTTTTAAATGTTAAAGCATAAAGTTAATATATGCTTCAAAAAATCCTGTTTTTGCCATGCAGTGGTGGTGCATGCCTTTAATCCCAGCACTTGGGAGGCAGAGGCAGGTGGATTTCTGAGTTTGAGGTCAGCCTGGTCTACAGAGTGAGTTCCAGGACAGCCAGAGGACTACACAGAGAAACCCTGTCTCGAAAAACCAAAACCAAAACCAAAACCAAAAAAGCAAAACAAAACAAAACAAAAATCCTGTTTACATAAAAGATCTTAAATGGTTTTTTTTTTTGATGAACTGTTTATGTTTAGCCAATTATTCTTTCTGCATACTGAACAATGTATTTCAGTATTTTCTTTTCATAGGTATTTGGAGGAATTATTGCATTTGATCATTTAATACTTACTGAGAAAACTGACAATTACAAAGTAGATTCCCATGAAGGAAGCTATCTACTCTTTCATAGCTATTCAGTTTAATAATTGAAGTTCTAGCTGGAGTAATAAGGTAACTAAAGGACATCAAGGGGATACAAGTAAGAAAGAAAAGAAATCCAAGTATTATTATTTGCAGGTAATATGATAGTATACATAATGAACTGCAAAGATTCATTCAAGGAACCCCTATTAAACACCTTCAGTAAAGTGGCTGAATACAAGATTTAGTACATATAAAAAAGTAGCCCTCCTATACATAAATGACAAATGCAAGGGGGAAGAAATCAGGGAAACAACATCCTTTATAATGTCTAAATAATAAAAAAATATCTTAAGGTAACTCTAAAGACTTGTACAAGAAAAATCTCAAGTCTTTGAAGAAAAAATAATTTAAAGATGGAAAATCTCTCATGCTCATGGCTTGGTAGGATTAACATAATAAAAGTGGCATTTCATTGCAGTTTGATAGAATCCCCATCAAAATTCCAGCACAATTCTTTACATAGATTATCCAATTTCGTATAGAAAAACAAACGCAATCTTCAATAGCTAAAGCAATTCTGTGCAATTAAAAAAAATAATCTAGAGGTATCCACAGCTTTTATGTCAAGATATTCTACAGAGCTATAGCAACAAAGTACCATGGTGCTGGCATCAAACCAGACAGGTTGGTAAATAGAATCAAATCAAGGACCCAGAGGTAAATCCATGCACCTGTGGACACCAAATTTTTGATAATGAAGCTAGATATGCATAAAAGAATAACAAGTGCAAATGGTGCTGTTCTAACTGGATGTCAGCATCTATAAAGATGATAGTTTATCCATATCTAAAACCTTGCACAAAACTCAAGTACAAATAGATCAAAGACCTTAACATAAAATCTGATACACTGAACCAAATAGAAGACAAAGTAGGAAATAATCTTGACTGCATTGTCACAGGAGACACTTCTTGAACAGAACACTGGTAGCACAGATGACTAAGTACAACAGTAAATAAATGGAAAAGCTTTCCATTAAATGGAAAAGCTTCTATTAGACGAAGGATACCATCCATAGGACAAAATGGCAGCCTGAAGAATTGGAAAATGTTTCTACTAACCCCACGTCTGATAAAGGGCTATAAGAACTCAAGAAACTAGACATCGATAAACCAAATAGACTGAGGCACAGATATAAACAAATAAACAAACAAAAACTAACGGAGGAATCTCAAATTGCAGAGAAACACTTAAAATCTTCAATATTAACCATCAGGATAATTCAAATTAAAATGACTTTGAGATTCCATCTTATACTTGTCAGTGACTAAGATGAAATTCACAAGTGACAGCTCATGCTGGTAAGGATGCTACATGAGGGAAATTCTCCTCCATTGCTGTTGAGATTTCAAACGAGTAAAGCCATAACAGAAATTAATTTGGTGATTCCTCTGAACATTGAGAATCAATCTATTTAAAGACACTCAGTCTTACTACAAGGACACTCACTGAATCTTTATTGGTAATATCTAGAAACTGAAAACAACCTAGATGTATCTCAACTGCAAAATGGATAGAGAAAATGTTGTACACTTACACAATGGGTTATTATTCAGCTGTTAGAAATAACGGCATCGTGCCATTTGCAGGCAAATGGACAGAACTAGAGAAGTTCATCCTGAGTGAGGTAATCTAGAAAAGGAAATACAAATATGGTGCATACTCACTTATAAATAGATATTAGCTGTAAATGTACATTATTTACAACTTGTATTAGCTTAGTTATAAGTGGACATTAGCTCTAAATGGAAAATGTAAAGGAAAATCATGTTTCAATTCACAAACCCAGAGAGGTTAAGCAACAAGGAGGGATCAATGGGGGATGCATGGTTCTCCCTGTGGGGCAAACAGAGTAGATTTTTGTGGGCAAACTAGGGGTAAGGAATATGAGAACATGAAGAATCAAGCAGACCAGGGTTGGAGGGTGAGAATATTGAGAGAGACAATAGGAATTTGCTGGCATTATATAAACCCAGTTCATTGAAAAGTCCCTGCAATCTACTAGAGTGACCCTAGCAAAGTATAATAATGGGAGACTAGAAGGCTAAACTGGCCATCTTGTATAACCAGGCAATGCACTTAGCACTGGGAATGGGACATCAACCCAGCCATAAAACTTTGTCCTACAATCTGTACAATCCACCCTGCCTACATGATGTGGCAAAGAACTTGTGGCCAATTAATGACTGTAGCTACTTGGTCCATACTTGGGGAGGGATCCCACACTTGACCCTGTCTGAATGCCCAGAAACCAGAAGTAGAATTGCTCACAGAACACAACTGGCAGGGAGAGAGGGGGGAGGGGGAGGGGAAGGGAGAGGGGGAAGAGGGAGGGAAAGGGGATGGGAAGAGGGAGAGAGAGAGGGAGAGAGAGGAGAGACAGAAACAGAGACAGAAAGACAGAAAGAGAAACAGAGAGAGAGAGAGAGAGAGAGAGAGAGAGAGAGAGAGAGAGAGAGAGAGAGAGAGAGACAGAGACAGAGACAGAGACAGAGACAGAGACAGAGACAGAGACAGAGAGAGTCAGAGGCAGAGAGTGTGTTGTTTCTGACTTAGGATACTTTTCCTTCTTGGGGCTGCCTCATCGAGACTTGCTATGAGGATTTGCACTGAGTCTTACTGTATCTTCTTAGGCAATGTTTGGTGGATATGCCTGCTCTTTACTTTTTATTTCCTTCCTTCCTTCCTTCCTTCCTTCCATTCTCTCTCTGTCTCTGTCTCTCTGTCTCTCTCTGTCTCTCTCTGTCTCTCTGTCTCTCTCTGTCTGTCTCTCTCTCTCTCTCTCTCTGTCTGTCTGTCTTCTTGAAGACAAATGAAGGAGTGGATCTTGGACAGGGAAGGGAAATAGTTGAGGAAGGAGGAGGAGTGAAGGGAAGAAAACCTGTGGTAGGGATGGAATATATGAGTGAAGAATAAAAGAAAAACTGGTTGTTCCATATTTTTCCTTTCTTTCTCATAGTTTCTTAATACTGGAATATCTTTAGAAAACTGGTAAAAAATTCAGTAACAGTAATTTTATATAAAGTATGTGTACCTTGGAGTAGAAAATTTGATATTTTCATTTATTTCTGCTTACCTTCTATCAGTTGAGGATGGCTTTTTTTTTTGTCATTTTGAATTTTCTTCTATTTTTGAAAATATTTTTCCATGTAATAAGTCTTTATTATAGTTTACCCTCCCTCTACTCTTCCCAGTCCCTTCCCTCTTCTGCTGCCTACCAGGTCCATCCCCTTTTTGTGTGTTATTAAAAAGCAAAGAGGCTTCTAAGGGAAAATAGTAAAATATAATAAGATAAAAGAGACATCACACAGTTGTTTTTATTCCTTACACCATTCTTAAAACAAAATTGAATAATAAATAAAGATACTGTTAAACACAGTGACTCACACCAAGACCAAAAGAGCCACTGATGTTCTTCAGCTCAGCAGTCCACACAGCACAAAAGTGTAAATGCTGCTGTGGTCAGGCACTACTTAGAAAACCAAAGGTTATGGTTTGATAAGTTGATATTATAGTAATTAAATTGAAAGGCAACTGCGTTGAGTAAGTCAGCAGTAGCACTGATGAAAATGTGTTTGCTAAGTGACTTTTCCAAACTTCTTGGTGAAGCATGAAACTTACATATTACATTGTAGTGTATTTGATGGAAAAAAAAAACCTAAAACAAAACCTCCATCATTGAGCCATATCCTTCATGTCTGTGAATAATGCAATAGAAAATAAAGAATTGCAAGATTCGATCTACATCTGTTTAATTCTATTAAAAATAAAATATATACCATGCATGATTGTTCTCCTTAAATTACATATTTTTACTAAAGAAGTAAATATCATATTATGTCTTCTCAATAATGAAACACAATACAGAATATTTACAGGATAAAATACAAAGATTATGTTGAGCTATGAAAAAAATAATGCCTTGACCTACCTTTTAATTCTGGTAATTGTGCTAAGAAAATTTATTCTTAAAATATCATTAAGGAAGAAAGAGTAAATCAGAATTCCTTTATTACTTCAAAATGTGAAGAAAATGTCAACAATTGCTTAGTTGACTTATATTGTATATTTAGCAAATATTAACTTTTGAGCAACACACAGCAAACCTTTTGGTTCAAGAACCTAAAGATGTTATAGTGACCACAGTTTCTGTGATAAAATATAAATTTCAAGATGAAGTTCTTTATCAAAGAAAGTTAACAGAGCCCTCTAAGCATGTTTATTTTTCAATCAAGGTCAGTCTTACAGAATCGCTCAAATATGTCAAGTATAAAATAGGAGACAAAAACATGTCATAATTTTTACACATTTATGTAAATTATGATCTAGTATTCATAGCAATCTAATTGAAGGGAATTTATCATCTATGGTGCTAATCACAGGTGATATTCAATCTAATTCACATAGCTCATAAGTTCCCTTTTCAATTTAAATATTAAAAAATTTTGAATATATGTCATAAAACTACAATGACTTTTATACTCAGTAATAGTCAGAATAATTTTACCAGATGCAAACAATGCTAATTCAAATATTTATTGCATAAAACAGTATCACAAACAGAATGAGAGGGATAGAAAATTTATGTTTTTATTTGATTTTTTTGGTGAAGTTGAAGCCATCATTTAGCATTAGGGTATATATGGACAAAATGTATGTATCATGTGAGAGGAACGTCTCTATATGCATTTTATGTGATATAGTAACCAAGATTTTCATATCTTTAATAGTAAGACATTTATTGAAATGCTTAAGCAATATTTTGATATGGATTTTAAGGTTTCATATTGTTCTCAATTGCTTGGATTGATGGCAACCTTACTTAATAAGAAAATATTAGTTGAGTAAGTCTTAGTTAAAGTATGTTATTTCTGAATAATATGTGTGCCTTTCTCCTAAAGCTTTATTTTGTTCTGTGCAATTGGTCTCTCATTTACTTATAAAACTCTTGATTCTGCTTCTGAGAATCAAATGCATTGTATAGAGTCTTCACTTAAATATTTTCCATATTCAAAAATCATAACTATCAATAGTAAACTATATAATCTCTCCTACAATGACTTTTATTTACGTAATCCTTTTGTATCTATGCATATACGTCATATTGCCTCCCAGCGCCAACTCTAGTTTGAGAGAAAAACACTCAGGAAAACCCAACTGCACAGTGGTGGTGTACACATTAAACACAGCTGTTGGGTGGCAGAGGCAGGCAGATCTCTGTGAATTCCAGACAAGTCTGGTCTATAGAATGAGTTCCAGAACAGTAAGAGTTGTTGCACAGAGAAACCCTATTTAAACAAAAGTTTACAAAACAAAGTATGTAATAACATGATGGTGAAATACTTTAATGTCCACTGGTAAAAAAGTTCTACTCTGTGTCTGTCTGAGATAGAATAAATCATTTTTCTTCAGAAAAACATATGGGGTGATACCAATGGAAAATTAGCATCTATTATTGCTGTACAGTAAATTTCACACAGTTTAACTTCAGTATTTTTTTTTACTTTATATAGTAATTTTGGGAATGTATGAACATGCACATAATATTTTAAGAAAATATTTCAATAGTATTCTGGTTACTTCTGGTATTTTTGTATGATCACTCCTTTTTTTTTTTTTAAAGTAGGCTCTGTAGTCTGAATTGCAGTCTTTATGCTTATATGGTAAGTACTCTTAGACACTGAGCCATCTCGTGAGGCTCTATTGATTCTTTCCCTATTAAATTTCCTTTAGAATTTTGAGGAAAATAATATGGACCCCAGACTTCTGCATATCCATGTGTCTATGTATGTGTGTATGTACGTATATAGGTAGGTATTTATGTACATATGGGCAGATTACTGTACATTTTGCTGTAAATTTTGAAATTTGGCAGAGTGAACTCAAGAGTGAGCTTATGTTCAGAATTATATTAACTACTCTACTCTCTTTTTCATATAAATTTAGAATTAATTTATGTATTTCTATAAATTTTGAATGAACTAATTAGGAAAAATAGGCATCTTACTGTTTCCTGCCTTTTGCTATAGAAAAAAAAGAATTCCTCACTGCTTGTGTATGAACTGCATTTACACATTTATTGACTTTATATACTTATTTTTTATTGTTAAAAATATACATTTGACCAACATATTCAATTATTTCAACAACTCTAATTATATTGCATGTTTTGTTTTATTAACTACCACTTCTTAGTTGATATAACTATAGTTGATTTTTGTATATCCCAAGACTGATAAGGCACTGACTAGATCTAGTGGATGTTATAAATTTCTAGTCTTCAATAAAATAATACTGTATTTTTTGCTTTGTTTATTAAATATGTCCTCGCATTTATGTATTTCAACATGTCGGATAAGCTGTCCAGTGCAATGTTGGATAAGAACATTGAGAGTGTACATTCTCAGCTTATTACTAATAGGGTATATAGTGCAATGATGAATAAGAACAGTGAGTATACATTGTAAATTTATTACTATTGCCTTAGTAGTAGATCTAATTGTTTTTTATGTTTTAATTACCTCTTTGAGAATAGTATAAACTGTATTTTAATTTCATTTCTCCCAGGTCTATCTCATCCCATTCCACCTCAACCCTTTGTCTCACAACTTTGATTTTTAGATTCACAAATCTAACGTGTTCTACCCTATACAACAGGAAGGATGATATTTCATCAGAGTGTGATCAACCCATGTGGTGTCACACCTTTAAAGAAAACTAAATCTCCCTCTTCCAACAGCCAACAACTGCCAATAGCTTCATGGTTAGAGGCATGACTTTGTTCACCAGACCCCTCTATGCTAAGAGGATTTGTGGATTAAACGTTTCCTTATAGACAATCTGTCTTTTTTCTAAGCTTCATGATAATAAAATTATTTTGTCCATAAAATTAGGAGGGAGTAGAATTCAGACAGGAGATGAAAATATGTTGAGAGTTTGAGCAAGTTTTTTTTCAATTTCTAATTTTGTTTGCCCTCTATTCTTTCTCTGTGTTACTGTTTACACTGAATCTGTTTACGGAGATATAACTTTCCTGCTTGTATTGTTGTTACTTGCTCCTGCTGTAGCATTATTTAGTGGATTGGAGACAGGCTTTTCTTTGGTATCACTGTTGTATTCTGAGCAGCTCCTTTGCAAGCTTTATACTTCTGAAGTAAATGCAGAGAGTGGTTCTTTCACCTAGCTTCATATTTCTGTGAGCTTGTCCTAGGCAGCCTCTGTACTTTTTATATTCTGGGATCGTTACCCAGTCTTTGCTCACGCCAATGTTAACTTTTTTCCAAACCTCACTTCGTTGTACCCTACAAGTTGAAGTGTAATGGGCTACAGAGCAGAGACATGATCCAGCCTTTTCACATGAAATTCACCAACATGTATTCTCCCTTAAATTTAAGCATGTAATTAGTTCCCATTTGACGTCTCCTTTGATTCTTCCAATTTGAATAGGAATTTCTCATGGACTGTTACAGCACTAAAAGCATTTATCTGCATCTTTTTACTTGAACAATTTTCTCCACTCACTGGTTGGCACTAAAATGGAAAGACTATGACTCTCTTACACGAAGTTTCACATTCACTTCTTCATTCTAATCATAACTTGGAAACAATATAAATTGTCATCAGCTGATGAATGGCTACGCTTTATAAAAAAAAACTCACAAAGTCTCTTATTCAGTCATAAAACAGTGATGGGTATGTACAATAGCATAGGAAAGCATTAGAAATGCATTTCTAAAGAAAAAAATCCAGGCATAAGCATTGTATATTCTATGACTATAAAATAAAAAAATGTGAAGAGCTTGGGCAATAAAAAACATTTTAAAGATTGTCAGAAACTGGGTAGGAGGGTGGTAATCAGATGTCTATTGAGAAGAGCATCTTTAGAATTGATAATAAAGTTGAAGTGATATTTATCCAGCACTGTAATAATGCCACAGAATATTAAAATTACACATAATTAGCCAGGTTTATAATTCACATACTTTACCACAAATCAATATAATATAAAATATATTAATTACAAAATTATACTCATATACACTAACATTTTATCCTTGCCATTAGGACCCCAGCTTTCTATTTTTTGGATGTATGTTGTATCTTTCTTCCTATATTAATAAACCAGAGATTGGATAAACTTTTGCTTTCAGTGAAAATGCTCTGAGTTTTAGTTTTCATAATTCTTGTGTTCAAAAATGGGCAGACTAAACTTTACTGAAATTGAACAATGAAGTTAAAAAGGAATTTACTTCAAAGTAAAAAATTGATCATAGGGCTACAGCTCTCTGGTAGAAATGGTAGACTACTCACCAAGAATTCTCAACCAGCTATTCTCTGAAGGGAGCCTGTGTTCAACTTTTAGCAAAAACACAACTAAAATAAACAATTATGAAAAACACAGGTATAAAAATATGAAAGGTAAATTGTTCATTTCATAATTGGTAAAAGCATAATATTTTTGTGAATATTCTCAAAATATACAGATCTTACAACACACAGGCACACATACACACAGACATATAATTTTGTTTTGAATAATATATATATATATATATATATATATACATAAAATATATATTCCCAGAAGAATAGAGCAGTGGAAAGCTATCAAGAATAATAGTTGTGGCTGGGCAGTGGTAGTGCATGCCTTTAATCCCAGCACTCTGGAGGCAGAGAAGCAGAAGCAGAGGCAAACAGCCCTCTGAGTTCATGACAGATCAGCCTACAGTGTGAGTTCCAGGACATCCAAGGCTACAAAACAAACACTGTTTTGAAAAACTGAAAAAAACAACAAACAGACAGATAAAATAGTTTTTACCTACACAGAGGTGTACTCATCTATTGTGTAAAACAACTATATGGTTATAAGTGTAAATGTAAGAATGTATCTCTGCCCCAGAATTTATGTAAATCTTTCTCCAATGTTTATTTATTTCTATATCCTACCCACAAACATAACACAATTTCATTTTACTATTGAGAGAATTTTATGTTATTCATAGTTAAAGTTCAGAAAAGATTAGTTCTTGAAAAAAGTTGACCTTTATTTTGTGAGTTAAACTTCTACTTGATTGTGGCATTTTCAGTTTAATTTCTCAGAAGCTAATTGATTTGATGAAGGGTAAAGTTAGTTTTGATATATTGGAGGCACTTAGAAAAATGTTTCATTTTTCTTATGTAATATTTGTTTTTTAACATTAAGTTAGGATACTCAAAAGGATTAAATTTTCATGTATGAAATATTTTTGTGTTAATTTTGTGCTTTTACATTCATAAATTCATTTTAAAATTGTGACTACCACACAAATATCTTGTGGAGTCTAGCAATCTATGTTCTTCATGAATTGGATTACATATGATTTCAGTAGTAAATCAAAGAAAGAAGAGTATAGATGGTACAACAAATATGTGTACATAATTCTCAATTGTTCAATGCTGAGAACAGAAATATGCACCAAATTATAAAGGTGACATTGTTTCATTTATTATAATCTCTTCATATATATATGATTGTTTGCCATATATATACACATACACATAATCATATACATATGGTAAACAGTTGTCAATTTAAAACACTTTCAGACAGATGTATTACTGTTGAAAAATATTTTCTCCTACATATTTTCAAATCTACATTATACAATAATATCCTCAGAGATTATTAAATGTAAGCCATGTACTCTACCTTTCATGTACTTGTTATTCATGATGATAAAGTCACATATTTAAGAACTGTTACTTTTTTTAGCCTGTAATAAATATTTTTTTATTTTGCTTGAGCGACTTAAATTTAAGATACTAGTCTGTCAGGGAGAGTTGGGACAGGCAGTGGGGAGGCTCCCCTGGGAGGAGAGGAAGGAGGAGGCCTGCAATCAGAATGTAAAGTGAATAAATAAATATATTAATAAAAAAGATATGCTCTTGCATAAAGCTGTGTTGTCTTATATTCAAAAATTATCTATTTGGCATGCATCTTACACTATTGAGAAGCAGAAATATTCATAAACATAAATCCTATTAAGATCATTAATGTCCAATACTAGAAAGCTAGAAAGGAAATAAATTTTTAAGATGTGAGTTTATTATAGTAGATTAAATTATACACACACAGACACACATACACACACTCACATACACACATAGACACAAAAACCCAACAACACATTTCATATATATACATATGATATCCTCACAGGTAGACAAATAACAAATAAGGTAGGATACACTGGCTTTTATAGTAATAAGAGTTACAGAGAAAGAAACCAGGACTTATTAAAACACAAATAGTTAGATTATAAAGCCAGGGACCATCCAACGCTGGGTTCCACTTCAGCTTGTTTTCCAGCAGAAGCAGGTTGACTGACACATGACCCCCAACTAATAAAATCTCCATAAGTGAATGTATAAATAAATTAATACAACATGAAATAATAATATATGGCTGAAGAGATAACTACATGGTTGAGTGAGATACAAAAATCCCTGTATGTGCTATCGCCAGGGCTATTGATTATCCTCCAGAGCTTGACTAGAAGGCCCTATTGTTGAGGACACCACATAACTGAATGTCAGTAGTAGGAGAAATGAGCCCAGATGCTTCATTTCTATCAGTTAATTTTCAGTTCTGAAATGTGCTATCCCTGGTAAAAACAATTATCACTCTTGCCCAGCTATAAATTCTAAGAGCTGCAGTAATGAGTGGTTGCAAGAAATACTCATCCACAACAAGTTCCATGAACAGCATGGGAACAACCAAGCCATTTTCTGTAGTGAAGTTTTTCATCTACATCCAAGGAGCCATGACTTATACCTAGGTCTTCAAGATATTACACAAGCAGTCTATCATTAAGTTTTAACTTTAACTTTCTTTCACATTTAATTTTGAGACTCAATGTTGCAAAGTTGCACAATCCTAGAGAAAAACATATTTTTTAATAAGAAACTTTGGTTTGAATGATTTTCAAAAATTAAATGAGTAAAGATGTTCATCATGCAAAGTCAACAAACCATTTCTATCAATTTATGTTATTTCTTATAATTTATCACAGTATTCTTTTTCTGTTTTTATTTTCAATTCTTTTTTTCCACTTCACCCAAGCTTCTTCTCCTTCCTTCCATCCTAGTCTCTCCTGCCTCATCTCATCCTCCCTCCCCTAAAAGCTCTCTCATTATAATGTGCAACTATGTTTTGAACGGCGATGTATTACGTTTGCTGTTTTCTGTGTGAGAATTTTTTTAGATGAAGGAGAATTCTAAACATTACATGTGTTAGGGTAGGATTGGTTGCAGTTTCTACTTTATACTAGACTTCAGGAGTTGCACCCTAAAATTTGGTAGGTGCATATGCCCTCAATAAATGGACCAAAAGTTTTAGCCATTTTGGATTTTCTTTTCAGTATTCAATGTGACTACTTTTTCAAATTTCTTTTGTTGTGTTGTTGTTGTTGTTGTTGTTGTTGTTGTTGTTGTTGAGACAGGGTTTCTCTCTGTAGTCCTGGCTGTCCTGGAACTCACTCTGTCAACGAGACTGGCCTCGAACTCAGAAAACTGCCTGCCTCTGCTTCCCAAGTGCTGGGATTAAAGATGTGTGCTACCACTGTCTGGTAACAGCTGAATTATTTAAAAACATTATACTCCATGTTTTAAAATATTAGCATGGAGAAAATTACCTTCATGGTTGGCTAAAAATTTCCAGCTTCACTATATTAAATATATTGTCACTGTGTCTGTGGCTAAGGCCAAAAAGTAGTATTTATCAAGCTCCCAATGAAGTTTTATAAATATGGTCCATTATGCTACTGTAGGTAAACGGTTCAAGTTATTTCAAAGTATATTTTATATTTATATTATATACAAGTATTCAAATTTAACCATCCTCTTTTGTATACCTTAATTATTCATCTAGAATTTTTTAAAAAAAATGAAATAGAATTGGGGTAAATGGTATTGTAGGAGAATATCTTGCTTTTTATATAAAATATGAAGTAAAATGAGAAGGGAACTGGAACAGTATCTCAGGTAAGAGCAATTAGTGTTTTTGCCAAGGAACCAAACTCAGTACTCAGTTCACAACTCTAGTTTCAGGGGATCTGACACCATCGTCAAATCTTCTAGTATCAGTCATACACAAGGTACACGTATATGCATGTACTCAAACCACTCATATACATAAAAATAAACCTTTAAAAGTGAAATGGAGTAGGCAAATATGAAAGCTCAATTGTGCATGAATCTATTTCATTCCAGCGTCATCCTGTAAGCAGAGGTACTGAGGAATTCTGTAGTGAGCTCTCTTTCTAAGGCTTATAAATATTAACGAAAGATTAAAGCAGCACATCTACAGGGAAAAGATGACTTTCTACTTATATACTAAAGGGAATTATATACGAAAGCTGACATTCAAGCAATGTCAGCTTACGCATCTCCTGCCAAAGAGGAAGAGGTTCATTTGCAGATTGGTATAAAAGATTTAGTTGGCTAAAATCAGCTTTCTTCATGTGAGACCACCCAAGGGCATATGCTTTACCTGATCACTATGCTATCTTGTATCTTAAATACCAAAAACATAAGCAAATTATGGTATATTCAAAACTATTGCCTCTGTAAATAATGATCATTTGTCTCTGCCAGGGATATTTTTCATTCTTCTAGTAGCCATGGACTTGTGACAGAATTACTTGTTATTTGAGAATACTATAAAATTTCAGATGCTTTATTTACTTGATATAAGTGGTATTTTATGTTTTTATAAAGACACATATTCTTATAAATATAAAGATGTTCAGATGACATCCATAAACAGCAATAAACATGTATTATGTCCTTGGAATGTGGAAAAGATGTGTGATATGAATTAACTTATTTTTTTTTATAGACTGCAGGGGTGTTGAGGAATGTGCTATTTTCCTTGCCTTAAGTATCAAAAATGCCAAACATATCAAGTAAAATAAAGTCAAAAGAGCCAACATGAATTTATTTTGCAAGAAATTAAGTAAATTAGAAGGTTAATAAAGTTCTCATGGACTTCAATAAAATAGCTATATTTCTTTTCCTTCTTGAAAAATATAAGAATAAAGTTTCATAAAATGTTATTCTATAGATGAAATATTAGTTATTTATTTTTCCAGAGAACCCCGTTGCTCTATTTTGCCTCTGACAGCCTCCCTTTAATTTGATAAGCGGTGTTTTTTGTTCAATGCAAAGTAGTTGAAATAACTTGAAATGCCTTCTCCGCTTGATGCATTCTGGATTTACAGAAGCTTCTGAAGAATATTCTGCTTGCTTGCGGCTGGGAACATTATGAATATTTCAGTGGAACTGAAGCTGTCAAAATATAGAAGGCAATGCCTGTTGGATATGTAGAATAAATGAATGGAACTATGACAATTGAAAATTATAATACATCCTTCTAAACAGATTTATTCTGTTTCAGAGAACACACTGTGGATGGAAATGACAAGATTGCAATAAGTTGGGCAAGTAATGGTGAATTAAATTCAGGAAATGAATTCAATAGCATAGCGAAGAGAGATATAATTAAGCTGAGAGGATAATTACTCAATCCCCATTATTATTTCATAAATTATGATCTGGTAGAAAAATGTAGGTCCATTTTCAATTTCACTTCAAGTGCTGTGGAAGATTTTACCCTATAACTTAATAGAAGGAGGAAGAAAATTTTAAATTGTATATATTAAAATGTTATACAGAGAGCTATTTATCTCTGCATCTAAATTTTAGGTAGCTAGTAAGAGATTCATGTAAACTTGTTCAAATTATGGATATACAGATGAATAGGATATAATAAATGTAAGGACATATATTGGATGTGAAAGGTAGGTAAATTAATAGTTAACTCTTTCCTATGTGATGAGTACTAGGCAATTTTAAAGTTACAAGACTAGGAAGACCCACTGCCAGGGACCTAACCAAGCCTGAGATAGTAGGAGCTCATAAGCCATAAAAGTGTACAAGCTCATCAGGTTAATGGGAAATGGTAGATGTGAAAAAGAGGAGGAGGAGAAGGGGAGGGGACACAACAGCAAAAACAGCACTGGCAGCTAATATCAAATACTAAATTGTAGCTATACAAAAGACTGACCACAAAATATTAACAAAATAACTATTTATCATTTTTCTGACTTCCACTTTGTTACATAGATATATCTGAGTACCCTTATCCTTCTCTGAAAAAGCTTATAAGTAAATTAGTTATTTAGCCTTTCGTCTATGCAAACTCCAATTATTTATAAGTTTAAGAATAATTGTTTGAAATTCCATAAAGTACTGTTAATACTTTATTATCTTGGAAGTCATTAAATCAACAAAATACATATTTATAATTTTCTCTCTTTTTTATATTAGATATTTTCTTTATTTGCATTGCAAATGTTATCCCCCTTCCCTGGTTTCCCTGGGAAACACTCTATCCTCTCTCCTCTACCCCCTGCTTCTCTGAGGGTACCAACCCACTTCCACCTTAGCTCCATAGCATTCCCCTACTCTGGGGCATTGAGCCTCCATAGGACCAAGGGGCTCCCCTCCCACTGATGCCAGATAAGGCAATCCTCTGCTACATATGCATCTGGAACCATGAGTCTCCTCCATGTATACTCTTTGGTTGATGCTTTAGTCCCTGGGAGCTCGGGGGAAGGGGATCTGGTTGGTTCATATTGTTGTTCCCCCATGGGGCTGCAAACCCCATCAGAGTTAGAGGAGGAGTTTGGAGGAGTTAGGGGAAGGACTGAAGGAGCTGAAGGGGTTTGCAATCCCATAGGAAGAACAACAATATCAACCAACCAGACACCCCCAGAGGTCCCAGGGACTAAACCACCAACCAAAGAATACACATAGAGAGACCCATGGCTCCATCTGCATATGTAGCACAGGATGACCTTGTCTGGAATCAAAGGGAGCAGAGGCCCTTAGTCCCTGTGAAGGCTTGCTGCTCCAGCATAGAAGAATGTTAGGGAGGTGAGAGGGAGTGGGCAGATGGGTGGGGGAGCACCCTTGTGGAGGCAGGTGGAATGGGTTGGCATAGAGGGTTTTCTGAGAGAAAACCAGGAAGGGGGATAACATTTGAAATGTAAATAAATAAAATAACAAATAAAATAATAATAAATATAATAAATAACAAAACCAGCAGAAATCCTACTCAGTCACGGAAACTAAAGAGCTCTCTACTTAATGATTAATTAAAGAATAAAACTAAAGACTTTCTAGAATTAAATGAAAGCAGTGGTAAGAAAAAAGTTCATAGCATTAAATGCCTTCATGAAGAAACTAGAAAGTTCTCATATTCACAATTTAAAAGTACACCTGAAAGTTCTAGAAAAACAAAGCAAGTACACTGAAGAGGAGTAGAAAGCAGCAAATAATCAAAATCATAGCTGAAAATAATCAGTTAGAACAAAAGAAACTAAGAAAAACAATACAAAGAATTAACGAAACCAAGAGCAGCTTCTTCAAGGAAATCAGTGATACAGAAAAACTCTTAGCCAAATTAATCAAAATACAGAGAGAATGTATCCAAGTAAAAAAAAAAATCAGAAATGAAAAGGGAAACCTAACAACAGACACTGAGAAAATTCAAAGAATCATTAAATCTAACTTCTAAAGTCTGTACTACACATAATTGGGAAATCTTAATGAAATGGATGACTTTCTACATAAATAATCACTTATCAAAATCAAGATCAGTTAAACTACTTAAATAGCCCTATTATGCCTAAGGAAATGGAATCAGTCGTTAAAAGTATCCAAAAAAGATCCCAGGGCCAAATCATTTTAGTGCAGAATACTACCAGATTCTCAAACAACAGATAATACCAATACTTCCCAAACTATTCCACAATACAGAAACAGAAGGAACACTGCCATACTCATCCTATGGATCAACTAGGCTTCATCCCAGGGATGCAGGGATGGTTCAATATATGGAAAATTCATAATGTAACCTGCCATAGAAACATACTGAAAGTGAAAAACCCAAACGTTCATTTCATTAGATGCTGAAAAAGCCTTTGACACTCCCCTTTATGATAAAAGTCTTAGATAAGGGATACAAGGCACATACCTAAACATAATAAAAGCCAATATATAACAAGCTAATAGGCAACATCAAATTAAATGGAAACTTGAAGTAACCCCACTAAAATCAGGGACAATACAAGGTTACCCACTCTCTCCCTATTTATTCAATATAGAAATTGAAGTTCTAGTCAGAGCAATAAAGACAACTAAAGGAGATCAAGAGGATATAAATTGGAAAAGGAGGAGTCAGTGTCTCACTATTTGTGGATGACATGATAGTATACATAAGCGACTTCAAAATTTCAACTAGAAAACTCCTGTGGCGGATAAACAACTTCAACAAAATGGCTGGACACAAAATTAACTAAAATAAATAAATAAATAAATAAATAACAGTAACTGTTCTTTATTCTAAAGGGACAATCCTTTATGATAAATGGGCAGATAAAGAAATTAGGGAAACAAGACTCTTGACAATAACCATGAGTAATGGAAGATATTTTGGTATAGATCTAACCCAGCAAGCAAATATCTGTATGACAAGAATTTCAAGTCACAGAAGAAAGAAACTGAGGAAACTATCAGAAGATGTAAAGATCTCTCATGCTCATGGATCAGTCAGAATGACATAGTTAAAATGGCCATCTTACCAAAAGCAATTTACAGTTTCAATGCAGTTCTCATCAGAATTCCAGCAAAATTCTTTATGGACATTGACAGAGCAATTCTCAAGTTCATATTGAAAAACAAAAAATTCAGGATAGCTAAAATAATCCTAAATAATGTAAGAATTTCTGGAAGTTAGCATTATCCCTGACTTCAAATTATAATACAGAGCATTAGTAATAAAAGTTAAGTGGTATTGGCATAACACTAGATATGTTGATCAATGAAATTGAATCAAAGACCCTGAACATACCCATCGTCACTAGATTTTTGACAAAGAAGGCAAAACTATACAACTGAAAGAAGAAAGCATTTTCAATAAATAGTGGTGGTCTAGCTGGATGTTTGCTTGTAGAAGAAAGCAAATAGATCCATATTTATTATCCTGAAAAACTTAGATCTAAGTGGATTAAAAACCTCAATATAAATCCTGATACAGTAAATCTAATAGAACAAAAAGTGATTAATAGCCTTGAACTCCTTGGTACCGGAATACAACTTCCTGAACAGAAAACCAATGGCTCAGGCTCTAAGATCAACAATTGATAAATGGGACTTCATGAAACTGAACAGATTTTGTCAGGCAAAGAACACTGTCAATAAGACAAAATGGCATCCTGCAGACTGTGAAAGAATATTCATCAACCTTTTATCTGACAGAAGGCTAATATCCAAATTTTATACAGAGCTCAAAAAGTTAGACACCAAAAACCCAAATAACCAAATAAAATATGAGATACAGAGCTAAACAGAGACTTCTCAATAGAGGAATTTCAACTGCCAGAGAAGCATTTAAAGAAATGTTCAAAGTCCCTAGTCATCAGGGAAATGCAAATCAAAACAACTCTGAGATTCTATCTTACACCAGTCAGAATGGCTAAGATCAAGAAAAAAAAGTGATTACATATTGTACTGGCTGGTTTTGTGTGTCAACTTGACACAGGCTGCAGTTATCACAGAGAAGGGAGCTTCAGTTGGGGAAGTGCCTCCATGAGATCCAGCTGTGGGGCATTTTCTCAATTAAGTGTTCAAGGGGGTAGGGCCCCTTGTGGGTGGTGCCATCCCTGGGCTGGAAGTCTTGGGTTCTATAAGAGAGCAGGCTGAGCAAGCCAGAGCAAGCAAGCCAGCAAGGATCATCTCTCCATGGCCTCTGCATCAGCTTCTGCTTCCTGACCTGCTTGAGTTCCAATCCTGACTTCCTTGGTGATAAACAGCAATGTGGAAGTAAGCCAAATAAACCCTTTCCTCCCCAACTTGCTTCATGGTCATGATGTTTGTGCAGGAATAGAAACCCTGACTAAGACACATATGCTAGCAAGGGTGTGGAGCAAGGAAAACTCTCCCCCACTACGGGTAGGAGTGTAAACTTATACAACCCCATTGGAAATGGAGTTGATGGTTCCTCAGGAAATTTGGAATAGTACTACTTCAAGACCCAGCTATACTACTTCTGAGCACATACTCAAAAGGTGCTCCACTATACCCCAGGGACACTTGCTCATATACGTTCCTAGCAGGTTTATTCATAATAGCCAGAAACTGGAAACAACCTAGATATTCCTCAACTAAGAATGGAAAGAGAAAAGGTGGTACATCTACACAATGGAACACAATTCAGGTATTAAAAACAACATCATGAATTTTGCAGGCAAATCAATGGAACTTGAGAATATCATCCTGAGTGAAATAACTCAGACACAAAAAGACATGCATGATATGTATTCACATATAAGTGGATATTAGCCACAAAACACAGGATATGCCTGGTATCCCCACAGAGCCAAAGAAGCTAAACAAGAAGAAAGGCCAAGTGAGCATACTTGAACCTCACCGAGAAGGGGGAATAAAATAGTCAAGGCAGATGGAGGGAGTACAGTGAAACAGACAGGGGATGGGAGAGAAATTGGGTTGTTCAGGATCAGGCAAGGGAGGAACAGGAGAGATGTCCAGATGGTCATGAGAATGAAAAGAAATCTGCAACTGGAAGCATTGGGAAGTGGGGGAGGGAGGAGCTCCAGGATGTGTCAGCGAGCTGGGATATAAGAGGCATCCAAGAATCAATGCGGGGGACATTATTTGAGACAGCACGGGGGACATGGAACCTCTTTCTTTCACTGATTTAAAATTCCATGATACTGAGAGAGAAGAAACGGATCTGAATGCTTCAGATTTGGGAACACCTTGTGTACAGTAAATTGACATTGTATTGGTGTGAAAATCGTTGCTGGAGAGCCACAGCATCTCCTCTCATCACTGGGAAAGCAGTGACAGATAATGGGACCCTGGGGTCTGCACCATCACCTAAGCTGCAAGGAATCAGTTTAACAATGACTTTTCTATGAAATAATGATGCACAATGGAATAATTTTTGGACACCTCAGGCCGTTATCATTTGTTTTCTACCGGAGCTGGGCAATGGAAGCAATAATTTCTTACCTGATAGTATTCCTTCTAGATAATGAGATTTGGAAGTCCTTGCCTCACAGACTTGAAAACTATGAATCAAAACCACACATCTCTATACCGACTAAGGCCATATTACCAAGGCACTCCTTATGACTTTTAGACCTGACATTATTACTAGAAAGTAAATTATTGAACAGGGAAATAAATGGAATTTATGTCTCTGTGGTAGTACCAAGTGTACAAGTGTCATGCAGTACTGTAGTGTACTTCCTTTAAAAAGTTTAAGTGAAAATAAAATTAACATGTGAAACAAGAATAATTGAAATACATGTTCAAAATATCAACTCCTAACTTTTAAGTTCAGAGATGTCATACATCCCCCACTCTTACCACAAGTACCTGTATGTTTGAGGATGCTAATATGTCTCAGAAACGTTCTTCTCTGATGAGAGTAGGAAGGTAAAACGTGTCCCATAAGAGAAAACTCACTCCAAACACAGCATTTTGCCACCATCTCTATACAAGCCACTACTTCTTGGATAGTCTGCTCTGATTCTTCTTTTCAGTTTAGAACTTGAGAGTTCTCTTTATGCACTTTCTAGGAGTTTTCATTTTGTAGGTAAGATGTATTACATACACACCTGGTATAGTTGTTGTATTGTCCATGAAACACCCAAGTAGAGCCTTATAATATTGGCCTCCTTTTAAAAATGTTCCATATGATTATTTTTATAATAAAGGAAGTATTTGCTATTAAGATATAAGTGTAGTAGTTGCTGTCCCCTTCCTGTTTTACTTGTCCTGGGACAGAATCATGGGTTCATGATTTAAATTTGGTTTAACTCAGCCTAATCCTGAGGAAAGATGCTTGGTATGCACATGACTAAAGGTAGTAAAACATAAAATATTAAAGCTAGGCTAGGTACTTGCATGTGTATCTGCTAAGCCAGCTAATTTAAATTGTTCTAGCACACAATGCAATGAGATTCATTGACTTGTAGACACATGCCAGTGATTGTTTAATATGGTCTCCCTTTATTATATGTTTGGTTCAACCTGAAGACTATTCCAATTCTCTTTGGAATATGAAGTAATTAATCAATTGTGCTATGAAAAAATATATATGGCTGTCTATCGACAGTCACTGTGTATGAGTTTTCTTTCTCTGTCGATGCTTCAAAACTAGAATGGTATTGGGTACTGTTGCTTTAAGGAATAAAAACTTTTATCTGGTAGTTTAGATCTAAGGTTTAGCTTTGTGCACTTGGAAAAAATTGGCAGAGAATTTTTTGTGTCTGAAATAATAGTCAATTTCTCTGGATATTATATTTTGTAAACTATAAATTTATATACACATGGTTTTGCCTGAGATAAACACATGTGCAAAATAGCAATTCCTTATCATAAAAACTTCAAATGTTGCAACTGCAATTTTTATGTAGAGAAAAATCACTAATCAAATAATAACAGCAATAAAACTTTTATTTGATGAGCTTCTAGCAGCACCTTGACTGAATGGGATGTATAGCTTGGTAAAGATGGGCTAAGGAATAAAGGCAAATGTTGACTTAGGTGACAGAGGCACAGTGAATGTGAATTCGATTGACAATATGTGAAGATCTAGGTAAGGCCAGTGATGTGCTGTTGTGACAAACCTAAGTGGCTTAGGTAAGTAATTAATTACAGGCAAGAGACTTCTATGAGCTATACTGTAATTCAGACTGACATTTGCAGTCCTTATTTGTATATCAATGTTTGTTTCTTATATCCCTATGAGCTATTTCAAGGTGCTATTTGTTTTTAACCTCAAGTTAGAGGAAAGTCAAATCATGCTTAAGGAGGATATTAAGCAATGACATGTCCTCTGACTGAAGAATGTATTTATTTTCCATCACCTTGTTCCATGGACAAGAAATCAACTCCCAGCACAAACAGGACTCTGATCCTTATGCTTTTTCAAGGATTGTGTGCGGTACTTATGTATACTCAAATTTAGAATACGCCATTTTCTTTTAATATTCTTTCATCTGGAAAATATAACCAATAGAGATTAAAAATATAGCTAAAGAAGCATAAGAGATTCGTTTTCTATTGAATAATATGGGAAATTATATAGCAATTATTTTTTCAGATAGCTAAAAGAAAGGATTGAGTTAAACCATGAAGAATATATATATATATATATATATATATATATATATATATACATGTATT